>JAWQRJ010000025.1:0-37595 GCA_033557515.1 Diorygopyx duplodentatus
GTATAGAAGAGAGGGTTGGTATATATAGAAAGTGGGGAAAACAATAATTGTACTCGCTTCGGCGGTACATATACTAAAATTGGAACGATACAGAGAAGATTAGCATGGCCCCTGCGCAAGGATGACACGCAAAATCGTGAAGCGTTCCACATTTTTTGCTACCTTGAAAAAGATTATTAAATCCAATTTTCACAAAGAATATTTTTGTAATTTAAATAGATCACCACTATGAAACTCAACCTTTATTTTAAATCTCTCCGCTAAGGGTAGGTTATGTTATAAAAAATCTCGTAACTAGCCAAACCCGCCTACTTTGCGTTGCTATTTAAATGTAGAGGCCTCTGTTAGCACTATATCATGAAAAAAACACTTTTTTGAAATTGACATATTTTTTCGTTTCAAAGATATGTTTTTGTTCATATCTTAATTTTTCTAGAACATATCAGAATTATATTGAAGGGTGAAAGTAATACACATTATTAATCATTCTATAACTATACACACTGACCCAAATTTTTCAGGACGTAAATTAAAACTTTTCCCTTAAGAAATTTATACTTACCGTATTAAAAATTTATCTCTCTTCCAAATTGGAATTAAATAAAAAGCAGTTTTTTTTATATAATAGTGTTGCGTTTATTAAAATGCATGTATACAATATATTATTAGTTTATAAAATGTGTGTCATCCAAAAAGATATGTATCTCTTATTGTATCTCGTTAATCTTTATATATAAAATAAGTTATGTTAGATGTAAAATTTTACAAAAAATATACATTCCTTATCAAAAGTGTGTCATGTAAATTTTTCCAAAGACGGTACTATATCATCATAACTATGTATATACAGAAACTATTTTATATACATCGATCGTCTTTAAAAAATTGGATATGTCGTCCTCATGTTGTCCCTTATTGTATAAATATATAATAATATGTATATAAAAGATCTATTACTTCCATCTATTCGATTTTACTAGTACAATGTTAATTGTCATGTAATGTAGATGAAATATGTTTCTATTTTAATTTGTGCTCTTAAATAGACTGGTGTTTGTCTTTTTGTTTATAACTTTGACCAACAACAAACGAAAATGAATGAAAACAAAAGAAATAAACAATTTTTTTCGAATTCCTAATAGTAACTAAATTTGTAAAAATTTTAAATTTAATGACTAACAAGAAATGGTTATAAAGTTTTTTCGTGATATAAAATATACACCAGCAAAATACATACAACTAAAGCAACATTTACAAACACGGAAATAAAGTAACAGAAATTATAAATTGACAATAATAAACATTATGCAAAATATTTCAATGTAATAAAAAATAGACTTATTTTTAACATTTAACTTTTTTCTGTTTTCCTCATTGTAATGTTAAAAACTAAGAAGGAAAAATACTACTTACCACAAAAAATTAAATCATATCACATAATAGGTTCTTTTGCAACACACTTCAACGTGTTTATGTTCAAGTATACATACTGGGTGTTTAACAAAAATGCTTATACTGGTTTAAGAGTTTTTTTTTTGTTAAACGCCTGTATGCATAATTATTATTCAATCTGTCTGTTATCACTAGCCCCATAGGAAATTCTATTTTATTATAAATTTCTTATTACCTGAAGATATCTATGGTGTGATTTTCTATGAGACTAGCTTGCGGGGACAGACTGTATACAGGGTGAGTCAACAAGAGATGATAATACTTTTAAGTTTCTAGACAAATCAGAAACACATAAAATAAAAGTTCGAAAAATGCAAAATGTTTGAAAAATGGTTACCTGAAAAAGTTCTTCAAAAATATTTTCTTCCGCTTCTAACTCACCGAGTATAATCGTTGTAGATTCATTCAGTAACAAATACTTTGAGATAACGAAATTAAATTAAAATTCCAGCTCTTCCAACGTTTTCGATAATCTATTATTGTCTATTCTTCTACGTTGACTCCGTCGCACTGCATCGGCTCGTCTGTAAGGCTCACTTTTCAGCCCAAGCAGGATGTCCTCGAGCGCCCCGTTGTAGACCTCGTCTTGCTGCAGCAGCTTCTTCTCGTGCACCATTTTCGTTTTGTGTTTCAGTTCGTTTATTACAGCATCCTAACGGAGTTACCGAAAAAAACATTATGGAATTAAGAGGTATTGGAAGGAAAAGCGATGTATTTGCTGCTATTGTTTGATGATTAGTAGCTACAGTGTGTGCAAGCGATGCTCCTACTTATTCACATAAAGGATGTTTACTTAACGGATTTAATAAAATTAAATAAAAGTCCCCTTTATTGATTTTATATGTTATTTAAATTTAAGACACTGCTGTGTAGTAAATAATTAAGACTTTTATTTAATTTTGTATTTACGTAAGGTTGTGCTATAAAGAATACAAAGGAATTGTATTTTAGAAGCTATTCATAGAAAACAATATACAGCATGCATTATTATGAGCACACATGAAAATTGCCATTATTGCTCGAACCATTATTATTTAACTATTTTATTTATTTTAAACTGTAGAACAATCATCACATTTATCAACGCATAATGTAAAAGATAACGAAATCTGTGACTTATCTCACAAAAAACCTTTTTTCATTGCATAAAGTTTTCAAGTAATTTTATAAAAGATTATAAAAATACAATTTCGATCACATGCAATTTTAGTGTTGTATGGTTTTATAATTACATGAGCGAGCTTTTGGTCTTGATTTTTGATAGAATCAAGGGGATTTTTCCACCTAGATCTCCACATTTAAAAAGCGCATTTTATTATTGCATCTAATATTGTTAAATACATCTTAAAAAAATATATATACTTATATTTTTAAATAAATGGTGTGAAATGTAAAAACAGCCTGAGACACTGTAAATTGTACGCTTCTATAAAAAATCGTAACTTCTTAAGTTATTGAGATGCTTGTAATTTTCGTTTGGAAGCTGAAAGAGTAAATTTCAAATTATAATTAGAAAAGTAAGAATTTATAGTGTTTGAGTTGTAAAGAGGAAATTTTGCTATATTTTGTCCTTAATTCCAATATGTGTAAAATTTAGATCAACTACTATTTTGATGAACACATATTCTAGAAGGAATGCATGTTTAAATAACAGTTGGCATTAAAAAAATGGAAAATATATTTTTCTTAATCTGTGTTTTTATAAATAAATATGGGTCATATTAAAATTCTATGCAAATATCTGAAAATGATATTTATATCATGTTCAAGGAAATGGTGTACACCTATAGTTAAATTCATTTCCCGCTACAGGTGACTGTGATGTGTATTTCTTAAGTTGTAATAAACAATTTTCATCAAGTTAGCTGTGACAGTTGGAAATTAAAATTCAGAAAATCTGCAAAAATAATTTTAAAAACTGACAGATTGTTGCCATACACAATTTGTGATATTAAGTGATTCTGAATCTTGCCTAAATCATCAAATATTGTCAAATATAGAATCTAGCAGACTCCACTAAACGTTAATTTTAAACCACTAAATTGTACTCTTCCACAGATATTAACATTAACATTTCAATATTAATAAGAACACAGTTTTCGCTATAAGAAAAAAGAAACAAGGAAAGTTGGAACATGTCCAGCAAGTTCAATTCAAAAGATTCTTTTCTTCTGTGAAATTTTCTCAACCATCGGTTTAGAGAAGAATAAAATCTTCTGAACTGAGATACAGAATGGCTGCTAATAAATCTTTTTTTTAAAGAGGAGCATAAAGAGACGAGAAAAATACTATTATTTTGTTTGAGATTTTGTGTACACAGATTTAGATTATTGGAAAGATGTAACTTTTACATATGAAAAGGTATTTCAGCCAACAAAAAAAATCAAAACTTGGAGTTTATCGACTCAATAATACAAAATTTTATAAAAGATATACTAATAATTTGATAAAGATATACTAATACTGTCGCCGAGACGGGGTTCGAAACCATGTTTCCCGCTTGCCAGGCGGACGCTCCGACCATTGAGCTATTCGGGACCTTCCCTGCCTGTTTGAAATTTGATTCCTTTGAACACTTACACCTACAGCCAGTGCCTGGTTACAGAAACGTCGTCAAAGTAGACATTGGATTTTATTGTGCAACTGGCAGAATATAACTATTCAGAAATACAGAAGAATGTGTTACTCCAATATTTGGAAGTAATAATTAAACCACGAAAGTAATTTATCAAGGTAAAAAACTGTTGCCGAGACGGGATTCGAACCTGTTTCCTTGTAAATTGTTGAAAACCTTTCTGATTCTGATTCTAATAATACGTTCCAGAACGAACGTTTTACTAGAAGTTATTTTATTTATTTATTTTATCAATACCTCAGAGACTTGCAACATGTGGCATTTTAAATAATGGTGCCTCTACTAAATATTAAAAGCATATTTTGTAAAGTTTATAAATAAATTTTATAGTTCCACTTGCATATTTTCTTAACTTTTGTCACTCTTACATAAAATGGGGCTCCGAGACTCATATACAGGGCCCGGATCTTTATTTAAATAAATATTTTCGTATTTAAATAAATATTTTGCGATTTTTGACGATAAATAAATATTTTGTTTTTTTGAGAAAAATAAACAATCTTTTTCTCATTTATCTAAATATAATTCAATATTTTTGTAATTTTCTTCTTAAAAAAATTATGTGCAAAAAAGGCGACAATATAAATGGAAATATAATTTACCAATAAAATTTTGAGAATGCAACAAAGTGCTTTGGAAGAAATACTATCATTCCACTAGGAGCTGAAATCATGTCCCGGTAAATTCAGAGAAAAATTGAACCGAAAATTTGAAGAGGTGTTAAACAAAAACCCAGGCTATAAAATATTACTATGTATCAAAAACAAGCTTCTTGGGATCCTTAATGAGGAAAAGGAACAAGAAAATGGAGATTTTGAAGTATCAAACGCTTTCAGCCCTTCAGACATTTCAAAATTTAAATATGCTTCAATTACTTCATGTGATTTGGAAAGAAGCTTTTCCCAATATAAAGCTTTGTTTCGAGAAGTTTTACTTTCAATCATTTAAAAAACATTTATATGCAGTATAACAAATGATTTGAATATAGACTTAATTAATTGTAAATTTTATCATTTCTACTCTTTAAAAAACTTTAGTAAATATATTTCGTTTTTTTATAATAAATAGCCCACCTTTTTTGTTAAATATTACATTTAAATATTTGCCATTTTTTAATAAATAAAGATCCGGGCCCTACTCATATAGTAAAGAAGTGCTTAAGTGATTAAAAGGAGGCATTGTAATTTCAAAAGTTGAAATTTTCGATTTTTTTTAAATTTTTCGTAATTTTATGACGTGTAGAATAGTGTTTCAAACCAGTTTACTAAAATTCCAATTTGTTATATAAGTTTTTGAGTTCTAAATATAACTGCTCCATCGTGAAATATGCCTCTGTCCACGCAGCTGCAAGGTCAGTTTTTCTTGTTTCAGTCATGACAACAGTTCATACCAGATCCCGATTGATGGCAGTATTGTAAATGTATGCTTTGAAAATGTCGAGGTTGAAGAAAAATGGGAATAAATCGCGTAGTGGCTGTGTAAAAGCCAAAAAAGGCATTTTTCAGGCAACGGTACACTTTGGAGCAACTTGATTTTGTTTGTGAGCACATCAGCTGAGAAACTGAGAAATAACTTTGATGAGATTAAGGTTAATCCAAACAGTTGTTACATGATATTACACTTCCTGTGCATGTTTAACATTTTGTCGAATATCTTGAAGTGTAAAAAGTGTGACGATGATGTCACCTTCAGTGCAGAACGAGGTTTTACATTAAAACTGAAGTACTTGGAAGACCGAGCTCGCTCGGGGGATAAAAATACAAAAAAACATTGTTTCCTACCCCTATCAGAGCTGTAAAGAAATGTAAAACTAACAGACTTCTTGTTCTACAATTAATCGATCTTATGAAACAAATTGCTGCTTGGTGATTGTAATGCATGTTCTGGGCTTGGGGCTGCAAGGAATAAATTTTATTGACAATTTGTTAGTTACTTCAAAATATTTGATATTGTTCGATGCAAAGCAGTGGATGAAGAAATGGAACAAAATGTTGAAATGGGTAAAGAACGAACACATTTATCTGTTTCTGGGGACGGATCATGGAAATAGTGTTTTAATTCGATGTATGGTATAGCGACTCTTATAGGAACTTATTCAAAGACAGTAGCGGATGTCGTTGTAAAATCATCGTTTTGCTAGGTTTGTAATTTGAAAAACATTACAACAGTACTCCTGAATATGAAAATTGGCTTGAAGATCATCAGGATTCATGTTCTGTAAATCGTTCTGGAAGTGCAGGTAAAATGAAGGTGCGTCAACCCAGTGCATGAAATGTTCGGCTGATCAGAGGAATACCAAAGGAACACCAAAACTTTTAAAGACCTTTCAGATATGAATCCATATTCTGATTTATTTCTTGAAAAAAAAAGGATGTGTGGAGGATGTACAAAAAAGAATGGGTACGAGACTTCGATCTGCAAAAAAACAACGTTAAGGCGTCTATGGAAAAGTATCTGGAAATTTAGCGGATAAATTAAACAAGGACCTGACAATTTACTACGGCGTAGCAATCAGGCGACATCCAGATTCTGTTGAAAACATGAAGAAAGTTGTATGGGCAACATTTTTGCACAAATGTTCAACTGATGACAATCCGCAGCAGGACAATTGTCCGGCAGGTCACGAGAGTTGGCACAAGCACTCATTTGTCCCATACATTGAAGCCCTTTCTGATGAAAAATTGTTCACCAATGTTTGGGTGGCAACACAAAACTCAAATGAAAATTTGAATGCTTGGTCTGAAGCACCTGAATTGTGGGAAAAAAGCGGTTGAAATGATCACATATCGCCGTTTCCATTTCTAAGGAAGGATTTTAAAATAATGAATCTTCTCAGAATCAATATTGGCTTGCAAGCACAAATTTTTGCAGTCAATGTCGAGTATTTTCCTAAATATCTCTATAAAACTATGTCTGCATTTAAAATCACTGTTATTTTCAAATTTACTGCCTATTTCTTCACCTTTTGATTCATTACATCCGAGTTTTTTTTTCTGTTGACCCTATGGATTTTTCCCCCCTTAGGTTTGTTATAACAGGCAGATTGTTGCAACCAGGTTCATTATAAGTTGATGTTTATAATCCAAAATTACTTTTGAATACATAAGATATTCCATTTCATATCGTGACTCAACTTGTTTTTTAATTGGCATAGTGGATATTATTGTATTTTTTTAATTTCCTGATAAATTTAAGACCACTCTATTGATTCTACATTCGGTCCAGATCACATCTTTTGGACTTTCAGAGTATTTGGGAAAATTTACCTTTCGCTGCACCCAAAAAACCCAATCATTACTGTAACTAAATAAAGTACACCATTCTAGTTTATACACTATAAGGAAATAAGTCAGTACCATCGTCACGCGCATGTCCCTGCCATAAGACCAGCCCACATCGTAGTGGGGACACCTGCTGCATAAATGCAGCAGTACAGCGACAGACTAGTTGAACCCGGCGCGTTGACGGGGCTAGTGCCTTTTACTTAAAATTTGTACGTAAATGTACGTAAAACTTAGAAATATCTCCTTTCGAATGTTATGGGCATTAAATGTTGATTGCACAAAAGGAACATAAATCTATTTTTATAAAAGGAAAATAAAAAAAATATTCTAAAATAAAATAAATTTTTAAAACCTCATTTGAACATAAAAAAGAATACTAAATTAAAAAAATTACAATTGCGGCTCAAATAGCCCGCTCTGAGATGCTAAACAGTAACCTAATCTCTCATAGAAATTCCTTCTAACATTAGAAAGCATTTCAGGGAAAGCTCTCAGGGCATCCAGATTTTCTGCTCGCTCGTGGCCATAAACGGCTTGTTTCAAGAACCCCCACAAAAAACAGTCGTTTGGGGACAAATCTGGAGATCTCGCTGGCCATTTAATATCCCACTCATAAAACGATGAGGGAATGAATTTGTTAAACATTCTTTAACCCTATTCGCATTATGCGCCGGGCAGTCGTCTTGTTGAAACCAAACACCATCCGGGTCTATTCCGGGAATCTCGTGGATAACCGGAACTAGTTGCGTTTCTAACAAATCTAGGTATTTCCGAGCATTTAAAGTCCCATCAATAAAAAAGGGCCTATTAAATGGTCACAAAGAATTTCAGTCCAAACGTTCAATTTTTGCGGATATTGAGTACGAACAGGAAAACTTTTATGTTTTTTCACTGTTTTGCGTGCAGTGAAAAAGTCGATTCATCGGCGAAAACAATATTTTCAAAAAAAAACAAAACTCCATCCTCCGAATATTATCCTCGGGAAAAATCTCTTGACTTTTACCGACTTTACAGCTCTTGTAGCCGTGCTTGTGCAAAACACTCCGTATAGTTTTACTGTCAACTCCCAATTCCCCGCCAACCTGTTTGGATGATTTTGTGTTGTCTGCTTCCACAGCGGCACAAATCATACTCGTATATGCGAGGTCTCTATTCAGATTTACGATAATCCAAATTTCGATTATGCTTACGATGCCAATTACCTACCTACCAGCCTGCGTTGGCTAGATAATGTGTAGTCTCCAAATAACCTCTTAAAGTGTTTGTGTTAGGTGTGAGGTTTTTTTTTATTTTTGCGTAAACTTGAAAAAAGTATAGTGTAAAAGTAATTTTGATCAGATATTAGCGGGCGAGGTCCGTTTCGAGCACGTTACAATCGGATTAATCGAGTTAAAGCCATTAAAAGTGGCCGAGATAAGATCCAATTAACACTACCGGGGATTTTTCCGCGCACGATTAAATAATCGTAAAATCGTTGCTTTGTTTCGCGGATTTTACGATCTTATTGCGCCCAGTTAAGCGGCAAGCAGCGCAAACCTGAAAAGATACCCCAGTCTCCGGCGCGATACCCATCTACTAGCCTATTATTTATTGAATAATTAAAACCTGTATTTACTGGCATCCAAAAGGAGGTACAAGAAATAAGGTCAACGGTAACCTCGGGCATCCTACATGAAAATTCACCGTAAAATTTTCTATGGTCACTTTATGCCTTGTATTCTTTACATATTTATTTATATAAAAGGTGCGGCAAAGAAATGAAATTATGAATGTAGTGTTTTAGACCATTCAACTCCAAAAATGTTTTATCGAACTGTAGTGGTGGATCTAATTACCAGGTAATAATTAGAAATTAATTAAAACAGAGGTGAATGGATATAGCCATATTGGTTGTCAACGACAGGCATCCTGTGAAATTAAACTCTAAAGAAACAGTTCGAATTAAGAGAAACATGTCTGTATAAGAGACGAGAATAACTGAATGATACAAACTAACTGGGTCACGAATGTTGTAGATGGGGCACTTTTTCCTGTTTAGATATTCCGGAAGATAAAACATTGACATTATGTAAATGTCAGGCGTAATTTTATTTCATCTGTCAGCGATGAAAAATTCTGATATTTATTCAAAAAATATCCCGTTTATTATATAATGCGGTACACAGAAAATAAAAGCCACTATTAATATTTCAAGTAGATAAGATCGGGCAACGTTTTCTTCGTACGGTACCGGTGATTTAAATACATTCCTTTCTTATATATTATTACCATTATTTAAAACAATCGCAGTTTCGAGTACCGGGATGCTTCGAGGACGTATTGCGGTACACCGTCGATTAAATCTGGGCTCATTTTGACCTCCATATGGTAATACAGTTTTTGCGCGAACGAAGAATTTAATCAGAACGAAATGGTTCTTAATCTAAATCGATGCGCCTACGGATTGCGAAAAAGCCGCACTAATTTAATTATAAATGCGCAACCAATCCCCCCTATCCCTACCGTAAATTAAAATAATACTAAGTTACCGTCCGTCTTCCTACACCCAAGCCATTTTAAAGATCATTCACACCTGACAACGTAACTGCGCAGGCGCTATGTACGACACCCCACTTAACTTACTTATGAACCATACAACAAAAAATTAAGCGCTGAGCTGTCGCTTCTGCGCAGTGATGAATTTAAGCGAAAACGGCCTTTAGCTGCTGTTAATAGCTTGCTATTGTCTGTTCATTGGATTAGTTGTTTGATTTAAAGCGGTATGACCACCGTGAAAGTGGGTAACAAACGAAGGTAAACATATGCCATGAATATTATGAAATAAATGGCGCGTTAAGCAGAGGTTTATGTAAATAAAAGTGCACTTCTGGCGGTCGATTATTATAAATCCATTACGATACGGGCATACGCACCGCGGATGAATTTTAAAATGGGTACATACGCGGCAAATTGTTTCTTAATGGTTTATACTTTTGTGGTGCAAATTGATTTGTTTCCTTTTGGGTCTTTTTGCGGAGCTGCTTCCCTTAGACAATCCCTGCTAGGCGCATTTTCTACGTCTAACGAGCCCATTAATTCTGAACCGGTAGATTCCGTGTGCAGTTTTTTTTTGCACCGGCCAACAAATCAACGCGTCCCGGGCCCGCAATCGCTAACCTATTTGAAATGAAGTGTTTTAAAAGTTCTCACGTACCTTTGCGGCCATCAATGTCTACTTAACTTAATGCCATTTGCTTACGCTGCCTGCATAACAAATTGTTACCTTTATTGTATTTATTTTCCGACGCCGTTTTAGGAACTCACCGCAATCAGAAATTTAACGAATCGAATCAAAGCAAGCGAGTGCGAGGTTGTAAATTACCACGTTTGCGCAATACCAGTTTTGCAGGAAAACGTTCCTTATTCATTATAAGGACCAATCAGATGAATTAGTCGACAATATGAATACAAAATAATACATTTCATTTTGTATTCACATATATAGTGCTAAACATGTTTTTTAAATATTTTTTTACGAAAAATTTAACAAAAAGTTAAAGAAGCAAGTTTATATTTTTTTGCAATTTTTTTTAAGTTGCCAAACAAACTAACATCCTTTTTCCTTGTTGAAAAACCTGTCCAGCATAAAACCCGTTTTAACCGATTTACCAGATGTATTTTTCAAACAAAAGATTTACGACCATGTTGCGAAAAAATTGCTTCCTTTTTAAAGAGGTAACCACGAATGAAAGAAATAGAAAAAGTGCTGGTACTATCTGGTTTTATTTCTGCCGAGTTTTAAAAAATTAAAACACATTTTACCAGTTGAAATACATTTTATTGCCTCCATTTCCAGTCCTTTTTGTATGGTAAAAACTCCTGAACAGGGTTTTTATTTGTACTTCTGGTGGTATTTTAAAATAAATCCTCTCCGTTAGAGCTTTTTTAAAATACGTTCTTATCCTTTAGGGAAAAATGTTTTTATAGTCCAATAAATGATCGCAAACTCTTACAAACGACTAAAAATAAGTAAGCTTTAATAAAAAATATATTTTGAACTATTATCCTTTAAAGGATAATAGTGATAGTGAGTAGTGTATACGTATACCGCTCGCAGGACATTAATGTCTGTCCGTTGTAGATAGGTCCTTGAAAGCAATTTTTTTCGAAACGGGCGCGAAGGTGTTTTGGGCTGGTTTTTATCTCACATAAAATTATTAATGTATAAAATTACGGATAACTAGAGGTGTTGCATTCTGAGAAGCCGTGAAGACGAAGTCCGGCGAGGTCATAGTCCTCCCTTTTGGGTATCAATAAATTAAAAGTGGAATACAAAAAAGGTATAACCTAAATAAAATCGAGATGTTTTAAATTTACAATGGCCGAGAGAGTTCGGTTCGCCAGGAGGAAATAAAAAAAAAGGCCGACGCGAGATTGTATTTTGTAATTAATAAGTATATAGCTCCAGGTTTAGTCGTATTCCTTTTATTTGCCGTGTTGGTAAAAGCGAATAAATTTCGATATCGCACATCGCGATTGTACACCGTACATACAACGGGCGAAGACCGGGTGGGGGGGGAGGGGCCGGAGGGAAAGGGAACTCGCGAGCTCAGAACGTGAACCTATACGCGAGATGTATCGCGCATATCGGAGAACTCGGGGAAAAAAGAATGTGTAATAAAAATAAAATTTTCTTTGATCGTATCGGTTTGGCCGAACGGACATCTTTGATTACTTGCCGAAACATTGCGTTTTGTTTATGTGAAGACCAGTTTTAAAATCTTGCGATAGTATTATGAAAGACGATCGAAGCCGACTGCGCGGACCACGAAAAGACGAGAAACTCTTGCTCCTACGTCCAGGACCGGCTGTAGGTTTTACCGCGGAATGGAATTTTTGCGCGCGAGGGGGACATTTTCACAAAGGCATCACTTACTTGTGTCTACGAAACATAAAATCAAGTCAACAAATCAGAATATTAATTCAAAAAATTACTTTAGAAGAGAAGAAACATAACTGCGAAAGAAAACGTGGTTATATACACACTTTTGTTCTCAACATCAATATCAACCGTGATAACAGGTGGTACTGCTTACGTGTCGCTTTATGTGAGCACATTTCCTCTCTATCAAAAATCATCGTAATACCCTTATAATCAGATAGAATAGAATATTGTTGCTAAATCAGTTTTCATCGAAGAGCACGGTATAATTATTGGTCCCTGCGAACCAATCGAAAAAACCTCTGATAAAAAATATTTCGTAGAAAGCGGTAATAGAGATTTCGGTTTTGTATGGATCGGGAGAAGGATTTAGCACATGTGATTGACGTCCGCTCATGTCACGGCGTATAGCCCGTTTAAGTGATTATCTTCACATAAAATGCATGCACGTGCGTAAATTCATAATGTTCTCGTTCGGCGTTCCCTTTGTCGTGGTCGGTGGACGTTCCATATCGAAGTCACAAGTACGTTTAGAGATGGTTCAAATACTTCGCTTTCAATTCATCTGTGACCTCGATATATCGGCCATTGTTTCAGTCGGGGTTTTAATTAGTTTATTACTCGAACGATCCGTCAGATGGCGCCCGTGCACTTTCGAATTTTTTTTCTTAGAAGGTCACAGTTTGTTTTCCGTCATCCCGATTCCATAAGAGGACTTTTCCAATTTTTACGCCGTGTCATGACTCAGTGGATCTGTCATGTAAAATCGTGAAACATTCAGTTTCATAACCTAAAATATCGAACAGAGTTCGTGACGTAAATCCAATAATGCACATAGACGGAGATATATCAAATCGACTAGTCATGGTAGTGGCTTAACGGCTTTATGGCGTATCGCAGCGAAGTGTAGCTTTGGTCCATTAGCTGGCTCCCTTTGCATATCAGATTAAAGACCACTGAAAAACCCTATGCCTATTATTAAAATGTCCTGTCTATCGTGATAGATTTTTACGTATTTCATCACGGACACATCTCCACCCCGAACTAAATGTTACGTCATACCGGTTTGTAAAAAAAGTTCCTACGCCAACGTAGATTTCGATTGTTCGATATCATCTTATTTGAAAATTATCTTTCGTAATCTACACGTTGGTGGTTGGTAGACAAAAGCATCTACCTACACTGGCGCTTCGCACCAGACATAAAGAGAATTGTAATTAGAAAACACCACCCATTTGTCGTAAAGGTAGCCTATACATTATTTATACTTCTGTGTACCACGTCTATGATTCATTGAAACATTGAATTAATGAAATTATATCGATTGGTTAGAAACATCTTAACCAAAACAACTGACCACGTGACACATTCAATATGTCAGGCGACCTCTTATCATAAAATTAAGTGCAAACCCCCAAAACTCCCAAACCCCATTTTTTTTAAATGGTAGAAAATATCATGGTGGTTTGAAAATATCCTTTTATTTAACAATCTATTCTTATAAAAGGAAAATAAAAAAATATTCTAAAATAAAATAAATTCTTAAAACCCCATTTGAACATAAAAAAGAATACTAAAGTAAAAAAAATACAATTGCGGCTCAAATAGGCCGCCCTGAGATGCGAAACAGTAACCTAATCTCTCATAGAAATTTCTTCTAACATTGGAAAGCATTTCAGGTGTGATAAGGTTAGCTGTTTCTATTATTTTAGCTCTCAGGGCATCCAGATTTTCTGCTCGCTCGTGACGCCTGCTTGACGAGTCACATCGGCGCCTGCTTGGCGCGTTTTCGCATTAGCCAATAGCTATAGTAGGCGGGGCTTAGTAGACACTATACGCTACGATTGGGGAGACAAAGTGTGGCGTACTTGCCGGCATGGTACGAGAATATTTCCTCGCCCTGTATAATATATCCAATAAATTAATTATTTTTCCATAACTTTAATAACTTTCACACATCGGCCAACATCTATCTATATAATATCCTATACTATTAAATGAGCAAAAATTATATATTTATTTATTTGTCCATAGGACGGTTTTTTAAACGCCACACAAGGTTGGTGATATTTGCAGGATATAGACATTAAGGTACGAGGAATCCATTGAGGTAGGTCTCAACTCTCACTTAATGCGATTTATATCGTAAATAAATAAATTGTGACAAAAGCACGTGGGAAACATCGATACAGAACTCTGTTATCGGCTATGGCGATAGTTTAATCGTTGGCCGTGCGATGGCGCCACCAGTATAAGAAATTAAAAAAATGCTAGCTCGGTCTATTCACGATTGTGCTATCAATACTAAGAGACCGGCAAGCTCTGATAGGGGTAGGATGCAATGTTTTTTTGGTGTTTTTATCCGCCGAGCGAGCTCGGTCTTCCAGGTGCTAAATATAATAAATGATATCTTACCACTGATCTGTATCTTGATAATAGCAGAATCTTGTCCAAGATCATTTTCAGCAGTAATCCTATAAGGTCCACTGTCCAATTTGCTCCCATCGCGAATTGTAAGGATGGCATGGCGATCTTTAACTTCAACATGATAATGGCCTCCAGATTCGATAGTTTCGCCTTCTCTAACCCACGTGATTCTCGGTTTAGGATGTCCGGTGAATGGAATTTTGATGACGACGTTTTCTCCTTTATCGAAGAATGCGGTGTCTCTGAATCGCGGTGGAATGTTTAGTTTAGGTGGAGTCATGATCACTAGTTCTGCACGTGTGGATTTGGCGCCCCCCTTATTAACTGCTCTACAAACGTATTCGTCTGCGTCTTCTCCATAGATGTCGTTAACGTTAAGATGGTGAACGTCGCCTTCGCTGTACATTTGGTATTTGGAGCCGTTGACAATTTCACGAGCACCTTTGTACCATGTGATGGTTGGTTTTGGTACACCGGTGATCGTACATTCGAATTTGGCGTTGTGGTTTTGGATGCAATTGGCGTTTTTGAGTGGTTTGATGATTTCTGGTGGAGTGGCCGATAGGGGGTCTTTAATTTTAACTGACGAAGACGCCGATGATGGTTCTGAAACACCAGCGATGTTTTGGGCAAACACTCTGAATTCGTATTGACGATCTTCGATAAGATTGCTGATGTTGATCTGTGTTGGTAAGCATATGGCGACATTAACTCTTTGCCAAGCAGTACCGCCAACCTCGCGTTTGTCGATCCAATAACCTTGGATTCTAGCTCCACCATCGGATTCTGGTTTGGTCCATTCAAGGTTGACGAAGTCACCTCCGATTTCAGTTACTTTTGGAACTCCAGGTGGCGATGGAGGATCATATGGTGCTTTGGCTTTGATGGGGTTGACTCCTTCGAGGGGCGGACCCATTCCGTTATCATTTACAGCCATAACCCTGAAGAGGTATTCTTGACCTTCAGCCAAACCTTGAACTGTAAAGGTCGTATCTTTGCAGGAAGAATTAATTGTTATCCAATGAGCTCCACTGATATCTTTGCGTTCAATAACATAGTGAGTAACGCGAAGTCCTCCATCGTAACTTGGAGGTCTCCACGATAAGGTACATGTATGTTTGGTGATGTCAGTTGTTTCTAACGGACCATTTGGTGGTCCAGGAAGACCAGTGATGTAAACAGTGAATGTTCCAGAGGCACTACCGCTGTCATTCTTTACTGTTAAATTATACAATCCTGCGTCATCTTTAGCGATGCCTTTTATGAAGATTATTATATAATCATCAAACACTGTGTATTTAATGTGGGCGGATTCTTCGATAACCGTTCCACTCTTGGTGAGGATAACATCTAGTGGTTGATCCCCGGAATAATATATCTTAATCTTTGTATTGTCACCTTCTGGTAGGTAGAGATCACCAGGAATGCGATCAATACGCGGAGGTGCTGGAACAATAACAAAATTGGTTGAAAAGGTTGATATATAAAATGAGTTTTCACTAGTTATAGGGAGGTAGAACGGAGCTAGCTTGATCTGTTAGGTTTTTTAAAATTTACCCCCGAGCGAGCTCGATCTACCAGGTACATATTATTAAAACAAAAATGATTGTACTTACATCCAACTTTGACTGTACAAGTAGATCTTACAAAACCAAGTGAATTACTAGCTTCACAAGTGTAATCTCCTTCATCAATGCTGAGAACATCAGAAACATGTAGGAACGCTGTGTTTCCTCTAGTTTCATGTCTAAATCGTCCAGTAAGGTTTATTTCTCTTCCATTCCTCAGCCAGCGATAAGTAGGAGCTGGTTTTCCAGAAGCTTCGCATTCCAAAGTAAGAGTTTTGCTAAGTGGAACTGTCTGGTTGGATAACGGTTTGATCCATTCTGGTTTCTCACCTCCGAGTACCTCGCAGATTTTAACTGGTGTGGTGCAAGCGGATGGATCACTTTTGCCTGCTGCGTTGACGGCAAATATTCTGAATTCGTAATCGGAACCGTCGATGAGATTCATGGCAGTGTAGTTGGTATCGGTGACATTATACTCGTTGCATCTTGTCCATACCGCGCTACCGATTTCACGTTTTTCAATAATGTAACCAGTAATTCTTGAGCCACCGTCGCTTGCTGGTGGTTCCCAAATAAGATCAACGTAACCTTTGCCCACTTTAACGACTTTGGGTGTTCCTGGCGGTGATGGTACGTTGAATTTGCCTTTGAGTTTGAATTTGCTGGATGAGGCAGATGGTTTGCTGAATCCAGCTGCATTTTTGGCGCGAACACGGAATTCATATTCCCTTCCGCTGGTCATATTATACAAGGTGAAGTGAGTATCTTTAATCAGATAATCGCTGGCACTCACCCAGTGACTTTCTGATACATCGCGGTATTCAAGTTTGTAACCTTGAATGCGAGAACCACCGTCGTTGTTTGGTTTATCCCAAGCAAGATATATTGTAGTTGTTTCCCAATCTGTAACACGTGGAGCACTTGGTGGATCTGGAACCGTGAATGGGAATTTCGCTGTAATTGGTTCTAATGTTTCCAATGGATCGCTGATACCATACTGGTTTTCAGCACGAACTCTAAAACTGTACTTCTTATTTGGTTCTAATCCCATCACGTCGTAGTGTGTGTTCCGAACAAAACTACTAACTTTAGTCCATATTCCACTTGGATCTAACCTTTCAACAATGTAATTTGTAATTGGTGAACCACCATCATCAAGTGGTGTCTTCCAAGCAAGCGAACAATTATCAGGTGTGATATCAGAAACGTCCAATGGTCCTTGTGGTGGGCGTGGTTTATCTACAACCAATACGCGGCAAGAAGCAGAATCTGAACCAACGTTATTGGTAAGTTTAATGGTGTAGCCACCGCTATCAGATCGTTTAGCTGATTTGTTGTAGAAGACCGATGTAATATCTGTCGTTTCGAATTTGATTCGATTATCTTGGATTATTTCATCTCCATTTATAGTCCAGGTTTCTTTCGGTTTTGGACTGGCTGTATAAGGAACGGTAATCTTGAATTCTTCTCCTGCAATAACCACCATGTCGCGAATGCTTAGATCTGATGTTATCTTTGGAGCTGAGGGTGGAGCTCTGCAAACTATGATATCTGAAGCACCTGACCATGGACCTTGCCCTGCTGCATTCACTGCTGCTACGCGGAATTCGTATTCATGGTTTTCAATCAGACTGATAACTCTATAAAATACAAATAAAATAAAAAACAAGAATAAGAATAAAACAAAATTACTTACTTTAGAGTTAAGTCAGGCACAAGAGCGTGGCAAGCCTTAGTCCACTTATCTTCAGAAATTAACCTCTTCTCAACAACGTATCCGGTAATAGGAGACCCACCATCATGTCGAGGTTTATTCCAAGTGATCGTAATAGAATCTTCTGATGAATCAATACCTCTAGGTACACCTGGAGCACCTGGCGGATCAAACGGATGTCTAGCTTTGATTGGTTCTGACGTAACGGCAGGTTCCGATTGTCCATATTGATTTTCAGCAATAACACGGAAGTCATATTCACGACCAAGTGTTAAATTCCTAACTCTGATAAACGGTACAGTAACATAACTGCTAACTTTAGACCAAGTTTGGGATTTAGCTTCTTTCTTTTCAACGATGTAATTGGTGATTTCTGATCCGCCATTGTCTTTAGGTGGTTGCCAATATAAGGTAAGGGCGTCCCCAGCAAATTCATCAGCTCTCAAGTTTTCTGGTTTACCAGGACGGTCAAGTACTTTAACGTTGATGGTAGCTGTATCATAACCAGATGGATTCTTTAACTGCAACCTATATTGGCCACTATCAGTCCGTTTCGAATTCTTAACAATAATACTAGCGTAATCATCAGCAAGTTGTGGGAATACCCTAGTATCAGTTTCATCCAAAATCTTATCATTAGCAAACCACGAAGCGGTAGGTCTTGGAAAACCAACGTACGGCACGTGGATGCTGAAATCTTCGCCAGCTCTCACAGTTATATCACGAACACCTCCTAGATCCATAACTGGTTTGTTTGGTTGTTCTTCAATCAGGATGTTAGTACTTGGTTTGCTTGGTTCAGAATTTCCAACATCATTCACGGCGATAACTCTGAATTGGTATTCTTCACCTTCTTTAAGTCTTGGTACGGTGTGCACATTTCCAGAAATTGGAAGGGCATTCACATCTGTCCAATCATCGTCTCCCTTCTTTCTTTGTTGAATGATGTAACCTTTAATTTTGGAACCACCGTCGTTTCTTGGTGGTCTCCACGAGAGGGTAACGCTATCTTTGGTAATTCTATCTGCTTTTGGTGGTTCTGGTGCATCTGGTTTAACTGAAATGAGAAAAAGGATATTGAAGCTCTTAATCATGCTAAAGAGATGATTAGCACACCCTTTGTAGCAAAGACTGCGCGACTGTGAGAAATGGATAGAACCCGAAAGGGAAACCATATTAAATCTAACATCCGCAACACATGAAAAACCAGCTACTGAATCAGGGGACGTTTTCTCTGCAAAGAATCTTCCGTTTCAGTTACAACTGTAACTGAAACGGAAGATTCTTTGCAGAGAAAAAATCGCACACGAACAGTAAAAAAGGGACAGTGTCAGGAACCGGCTTCTACTATATTAATGAAGTATATAATGGAAAAAAATGATCAGAAAAGTTCAGATCCACATCCAGTGGATACATTTTTAAAAGGGTTAGCGCCAACAATAAAACCTTTCTCTCCACACTTCCAACACGTGGCGAAAGGAAGACTATTTGCTGTCGTCCAACAATTGAAACTGGAACAACTCCAAGAAACATCTCACCAAACTTCAACACCTCCCTGTTCTCCGTCCATACCTTCACCATTTTCAGAACCACAATCATACCATCCCGCAGCAAGGAACTTCAAACAATGTTCAAAGAAGTATTCCCCAAGAAACCTTTCTCCAGCAAGATGTGCACTTAACCGAATTAAGTGTGGATATGTGGATATCATCCGCAACACATGAAAAACCAGCTACTGAATCAGGGGACGTTAATATTGACAATAGTAAGTCTTCCCTTTCAGTTACAAATATATCTCTGGTTGTGAGTCTACTTCGCAACTAGAGATAGTTGTAACTGAAACGGAAGATTCTTTGCAGAGAAAAAATCGCACACGAACAGTAAAAAAGGGACAGGGACAGGAACCGGCTTAGGTTTGCACATACCGTTGGTCGCGGTAGAGGGCTGGATAAACCCACTTACTTTTATACCTAATCTAACTTAATATACAGAAAGAGACTTACATCGTTGATGTGAAGCAATAATTGGTTCAGTTGGTTTACTAGGTTCTCCAGGTCCAGCTTCGTTAACAGCAACAACTCTAAATTCATATTTATTGCCTTCACGTAGGTCTTGAACAGTGTAAGTGTTGTTCGGGGTGGGATAATTGTTAACTCTCATCCATTCACCACCGCGTTCTCGTTTCTCGATGTAATACCCGCTAATTGGTTTACCACCGGTATAGTGTGGTGGTTTCCAAGCTAGAGAACAACTGGATGGAGTGTATCCAAGGACTTCCGGTTGGTCAGGAGCGCCAGGTGGATCAAATGGACTCTTTGCAACAACCGGTTTACCTTCCAATGGCTCGGATACGCCATAGATGTTTTCAGCTCTAACCCGGAAGATGTACTTTTTACCTTCCGTAAGGCCACGTACTGTAAAGGCTGGTCTTGGACAGAAACCTGGACACGGTCGCCAAGAATCTGTTCCATACTCGCTGACTTCAACAATATAATTTGTGATATCTCCACCACCATCATCAAGTGGTGGATTCCACGAGAGAGAAACGGTTTCTTGTGTGGTTTCTGTGTACATCAATGGACCTCTTGGTATGCCAGGTTTATCGACAACGATTACCTCGATATCACCAGAATCTGAACCGTATTCATTCTTGGCGGTGACGGTATATTTTCCAGAATCATCTCTGTTTGATGCTTCAACACGTAATCTTGTTCTTTCACTGTTTGTATCAGTCTAAAAAAAAAGAAATGTCATGGAATGGTTAACGTAAGTGTAAAAGCGGGAATTTACAGATACTCTATTTGATTCTGGAATACGTATGGCATTCTTGCACCATTCCACTGTTGGAATCGGTGCTCCAGCTAAGGGAATATCAATGTTGATTGGTTCACCAGCTCTGACCTTGATCTTACGTCCAATAATACCATCCAAGAACAATTTTGGTTTTTCTAAAAAGCAAATCGGATGTTATGATATGATATATGTTGGTTGATTTAAGAATACCTTTCATTGGTTTGGCTGTGAAAACACTTGATACATCGCTTGGTTTACCAGGCCCAGCGGCATTAACAGCAGAAACTCTGTATTCGTACTGATGTCCTTCCTGTACCCTATCATCGTAGTAACTTTGACCTGGAACTGGGTCTTTGTTGAGTTTGATCCATCGTCCTGTGGCGCGATCACGTCTTTCGATATCGTAGCCAACGATTGGTGATCCACCGTTGCTAATTGGTGAACTCCATTTGATCTTGATGTGATCTTTGTCGCTATCCACAAGTTCTGGTTTCCCGGGTTTTCCAGGAACGTCTAAAGTTGCATTTTAAAACAAGGTTTTATTTTTTTATAAGGACGTTATATTTGGAATATTTCCAGAAAATACTATACCGTTTTTTTTAATTCGTTGATATATCCTGAAAAATCAATCAATATGTTATACATACCGTATTGGTTCTTTGCAACAACTGGTTTTTGGGTATTTAGAGGATCAGAGCGTCCTTGTAAGTTTTCAGCAAATACTCTGAATTCATATTTAGTGCCTTCGATCAATCTTGGTACTGTGCTATGGTTAAATTTGGGGTTTACGTAATTAACAGCTGGTACCCAGCCACCTCCATGAGTCAAATCCCGTTTTTCAATAACATAACCACTATAAAATCAACATAGAAGGTGATTAGAACAACAAAAAGGTTTGGTACACACGTTATTTCACTTCCACCATTATCTTTAGGTGGTTTCCATGACAACGTAACACTTTGAGCTGTTATTTCTTCATATTCGAGTGGGGCTTCAGGTGGTCCAGGACGATCTATAATGATTTTATGTCTTAAATGAAAGTTTTTTTTATTTCCACGAATTACCTAAAACAATTACTTGGAATGATCCTTCATCTATTCCCGAGCTATTTTTTAGGTGTAAATTATAAAGTCCGCTATCAGATCTTTTGGCATTAACTGTATGTACGATGGTATGGTGACCAATAGAAGTAACAGAAGTGCGTTCGTCAGCAGTAAGTGATTTCCCTCCAACAGTCCATGTGACATCTGGAGTTGGCTCACCAATAAAATCAATGTCGACGTGAAGAATAAGCCCAGCTTTAATTCTGATATCATTAAGTGGTGTTTTGATTTTAGGTGCAACTAAAAAGTGATTACAATTAAACCGTAATAACATCATTTTATAATACTTACGATATCTAGCTTTGGCTGTTACCAAATCAGATGGTTCAGATGGTTCACTTTGACCAGCAGCATTAGTGGCAATGATTCTAAATTCATACTCCTGTCCTTCAGTTAAATCTGGTACAGTAGCAGAATTTGATTTAGCTGGTACATGCACAGCATTGGTCCAATAAGGACTTCCCTTTTCTTTCTTCTGGATTATGTACCCAGTGATTGGTGATCCACCATCGTTTTTAGGCGGGTTCCAATCGAGATCAACATGATCTTTGTCCCAGTCGGTGACGGCTGGTTTACTAGGAGCGCCTGGTTCGTCGAATTCATTCTTAGCAATGATGCTTCTCGGTGTTTCTAATGGTTCTGATTCTCCAACGGCGTTTACCGCTTTAACGCGGAAGTAGTATTCTTTACGATGGATTAATCTGGTGATGTCATGTGAAGTAATGGTTGCCATTCCGGCATCGGACCAAATACCACGGGATACATCCATTTTTTCAACGATGTAATGGAGAATTGGTGAACCACCATCATCTAACGGAGGTCTCCAGCTAATACGAGCGCTTTCTTTGGTAACGCAGCTAACGTCGAGTGGTGGTTGCGGAGGACCAGGACGATCAATAACAGTAACAGTAGCCGATGCCGAACATTGACCTAAATCGTTTTTGAGGGTTAGAGTGTATCTTCCGGTATCGGATCTTAAGGCTGATGCAATATCAAAAGTGACACGATTGGTTGAAACAAACATATCAATTCTTTCGCTAGCATGGATTTCTCTGCCATCTTTAGCCCATTGAGCGGATGGTTTTGGTGCAGCTTCAATTGGAATGTTGTAGCTGATGCGGTTACCAGCTTTAACAATGATGTCTTGAAGAAGCGTCTTATTGAAGTTTGGTGCTAAGAATCGTGGTTTAGCAATAACGGGCAAAGAAGCTTCACTGGGTTCACTATGTCCACCTTTATTGACTGCAATAACTCTAAATTCGTATTCTTCACCTTCTGTGAGATCTGGAACAGTTCCTTTCGTTTGGTTACCAGGGATTTCGCAAGCTTTCTCCCACGTGCCGTGTTTGGGACGTTTCTCAATAACGTAACTGGTGATTGGACTACCGCCATCTTTTTTGGGCGCGGCCCATTCCAAATCAACATGGTCTTTATCCCAGTCAGTAGCTTGTGGTTGACCAGGTTTGTCAGGTTTGGAGAATGGATCTTTAGCTGTAATACTTTCGAGTGTAGTTAACGGTGCAGATTCGCCTAGTTTATTACAAGCTTTAACACGGAATTTATAGTCGTGACCTTCAGCTAAATGGTCCACTCTCATGGACGTACCAACGGCTTCTCCAACTGGTACCCATCTCATATTTTCCATATCGAGTTTTTCAACGGCGTAATGAGAAATTTCGCAGCCACCATCATCTTTTGGAGGCCTCCAGTGAAGATTTAGTGAGTTCTTAGTGACGTTATCGGCTTTGAGTGGTCCTTCCGGAGCTGTTGGGATATCCATAACAACCACTGTTACCGTAGCTGTGTCTTTACCATTACGATTCTTTGCTACCAGTGTGTATTCGCCACTATCGGAACGTTTGGCTTCAGTTAATTTGAATTTAGTGTTATAATCTTCGTTAGTGATCTTAATCCGATCGGTAGCAAGGACGAGAACTTCTTTAAATATCCATTCTTTGCTTGGTGGTGGTTCACCAATAACTGGGACGTTAAATTCAAACGATTGACCAACGCGAATTTTGATGTTACTGAGGGCATTACGATCGATTTTAGGTGCAAGGTTCTTTGGCCTTGCAACATGGATTTTAGATGCATCACTAGGTACACCTGGTCCAGCTTTATTTACTGCACGTATACGAAATTCGTATGGTGTACCTTCAATGAGATCGTTAACTTTGCCAACTGTGGCATCACCTTCAACTTCAGCACATTTCTCCCAATTAGGATTGTATTTGTCACGTTTTTCAATTATGTACCCAGTGATGGGGGAGCCACCGTCAGTTTCTGGTTTATCCCACTTGAGTTCGACAAAATCTTTATCAAAATCGGCAATTTCGGGTTGACCTGGTTTTCCAGGCTCATCAAATGGATTTTTAGCTTCAATAGCCTTGTCGGCTGTTAATGGTTCTGATCTTCCTTGTCTGTTAACTGCACGAACTCTAAATTTGTATTTCTTCCCTGGGGTAAGTCCATCAACATTCATGGAAGTGGTAGGACCATCAGTTTCTCCAACTGGTACCCATCTTCCTGTGGCTTCATCCATTTTTTCAACAACATAATTTTCGACTGGTTGACCACCGTCGTCTGCAGGAGGTCTCCAGTTCAGTTTGCAACCATTGGCGTGGACATCAGATACTTTTAGTGGACCTCCAGGTGGGCTAGGTACATCTAAAACGATGACCTCGACTTCAGCAATATCTTTGCCATTTACGTTTTCAGCGGTGACGGTGTAAGTTCCTGCTTCAGCTCTCGTTGCAGATCGTACACTGATCTTGGTATTATAATCAGAGTGTTGGATCTTTACTCTTTCGCTAGATTTAATTTCTTTGCCTTTCATCAACCATTTAGTTTGAGGCATGGGTTCACCAGAAACTTTGATATCGAATCCGAAATTCTGTCCAGCCCGGATACGTACTTCAATGAGATTTGTACGATCGATTTTGGGAGCTTGGTTGCGTGCTTTGGCAATAATTGTAGGTGTTGCGTTGCTTGGTTCACCTGGACCTGCAGCGTTCACAGCACGAACTCTAAATTCATAAGGTTGACCTTCAATGAGATCGGGAACTGTTGCTTTTAGGGCGGTGGCAGGAACTTCTAAGGCTTTCTCCCATTCTCCAAATTTATCTTTCTTTTCAACGATGTAACCGGTAATTGGAGAACCACCGTCGTTGGTTGGAGGTGTCCAAGCGAGATCAACATGATCTTTATCCCAATCGGTTGCTTTGAGATGACCTGGAGGTCCAGGTTCATCAAATGGATTCTTAGCAATGATCGAATGATCTGTTTCTAACGGTTTAGATTCACCTTCTGCGTTCACTGCGGCTACACGGAATTTGTATTCTTTTCCAGGAGTTAGATTGTTAACTTCAAGGTTAGGTTCTGTGGATCTTCCACATGGTACCCAGCATCCTGTTTCTTCATCGAGTTTATCAACTTGGTAGTATTCAATAGGAGTACCACCATCATCTTTGGGTCTCTTCCATTTCAACTTGCAACCGTGTTTGTGGACATCGGACACTTGAAGTGGACCTTCTGGGGCAGTTGGTTTAGCGGTTACCGTTACATTGATGGTGTGGACATCTCTTCCTGAACTATTTGAAGCTGTAACGGTATATTCACCGCTATCGTCACGCTTAACAGGACGGATTGAGATTTTGGTGAAGTAATCAACGTTGTCAATCAACGTTTTCTTATCATTCTTCAATGTAACGGCATTGAATTTCCATTCAACAGTTGGTGGTGGTTCACCTATAATATTAGCTTCAAATTTGAGTGATGACCCAGCAGATAAGGTGATGTCGTGAAGATGACGTCGATCAATGCGTGGAGCTAAGAATCGTGGTTTGGCAGTAAACGTTTTTCCTGGTTCAGATGGTGCGCTAAGTCCTGCTTTATTCACTGCAATTACACGGAATTGGTACTCATTTCCTTCTACCAAACCGGTTACTATAGCGGTTGGTTTTGAACTGGTAGTCTCTATAGCTTTTTCCCAGAGTGGGCTGTATTTATCTTTCATTTCTACGATGTAACCAGTAATTGGGGAACCGCCATCTGAAGGTGGTTCAGACCATTTAAGTTCGACATGGTTCGCTGACCAATCTTCAGGTTCTGGAGCACCAGGTTTACTTGGTGTAGCTGGAATTATGAAAAGATTATTAAATCATTGTCGTTTTTTTGTCAAACTTCTTTTTTCTTATATACTTTTAGAGGTTGTTTAGCCTTTGTAACATTAGCAACTTTAGGCATTTTCACTGGATACGCAAAATAATAACACAACACGAACAAAACCAGAAGAAAACTGTGCTAGCAATAAATGTTTGCCCTTTTATATCGTTTCATGGGCTCTTAGATCTCGCGCGCAATAGGAAAAAATATCCTAAAACATTTCTTTTTGTATTATTATTTAGAATTCTAGTTTATAAATCAAAATTAAAAAAAAATTAACATCGGTATACCAAATCCTTAATTTTAGATCTGAAATCTTTTTTGGCGATCGTCTTTGTTTGGCCGACATCTTTTTTTATATATATTCAACCAATTGAGAACGATTTCAAAGTAGCGTCTGTGGCCTAGCGATTGAACGTTTGCTTCGTAATCGAAATGTGCAGAGTTCGAGTCCCAACACAGGTATTTGTTTTTTTCTCTCATTAATTCCACGTTTCACGTGCTTTAATTATTACAAATTGGTTAATTGGGTCATCAATATGTACAAAATTACATCAAATCTTCACTGTGTTCAATAAAATATCAGTTACGGGTCGCTGATGCCCTCTATCGTTCAACAACCAAGCCGGGGGGACCTCCAATGCTACATAGATCCCTGTTTTGCGAATCTATCCAACAAACCTATTGTCGGCCGAGGGAACCTAGATGGCAACACGCGTTCGCGCCGCTTTGAATTAAGTAGGTTATTGTTTACGAAGGAAATTTTCCTGTTAGGACACGCAAAATGTGTGCCTGCCATTTTGCGGCTGTCGTCATTGAGCCAATGGCAGGTCTGGAGGCCGTAACCGCCCACCTCTAACGTCATAGCCAATGGCAGGCCTGCCTGACGCGATAGCTAATGGCAGGCCTCTGACGTCAGAGCTACCCCTATTTCTTACCTACTAAGATATTTGATAGGGTGGTCTAAAATTTGATCAAAATGTAACTTACTGAATGGATCTCTTGCAACGATGGTTCCAAGTGTTTCTAGAGGTTCTGATTCACCCTCTTTGTTGAGTGCCTTCACACGGAATTTGTATTCGTGTCCAGGTACAAGACCGTCGACTTTAACTTCTGGTATTGGACCGTCAGTTTTTGCAACTGGAAGCCAGATACCGGTTTCTGGGTCAAGTTTTTCAACGACGTACGCCTCGATTGGTTCGCCTCCGTCGTCTTTGGGTTTCTTCCATTTGAGAGTGCAGCCCTCTTTGTGAATATCGCTGACTTCCAATGGACCTTCTGGTTTCCCTGGTTTACAAACGACGTTGATTTCGATTTCTGCCGTGTCTTGGCCATATTTATTAGTAGCTTGTATCTTGTACACTCCAGTATCCTTTCGTTCGGGTTTATCGTTGAAGAACTTGGAGTTGTAAGGAATGTTATCAATACGGCGATTACCTCCTGGAATAATGGTTTTGTCGTCTTGGTACCATGTGATTTCCGGAGCAGGTTCACCAGATACTTTGACATCAATGTAGATTGGTTCACCTTCTTTAACTGTGATGTTATGAAGGGTTCGTCTATCAATTTTAGGAGCCACTGGAAAAAGAAGAAAAAGGAAAAGTTGGCTTTATAAACTAAAGTTCTGCTGTAAATAACTTACATCTTCTTGGTTTAGTTATGACTGAGTTGGAGGCAGAGCTAGGTTCACCAGGTCCTGCGGCATTTACAGCGCGGACACGGAATTCATATTCGACGCCTTCATCAAGATTATCAGCTGTCCCTTTGGTATCGTGAGGACCAGTTTCTCCAGCCTTCGCCCAGCGTGGAGAACCTTTCTCCCTTTTCTCGATGATGTATCCAGTGATTGGAGATCCACCATCATTAGCTGGTGGAGTCCATCTTAGGTCGACATGATCTTTATCCCAGTCGGTGACCTCAGGTTTGCCAGGAGCGCCAGGTTCGTCTAAAATAAAACAAAATCAAACTCATTCAGTTGAATTAAGTACTTTAAAAACTACTAACCAAATGGATTTTTAGCAACGATACTTTGTTCTGCCTCCAAAGGTACTGATTCGCCTTCAGAATTTACAGCAGCTACTCTGAATTTGTATTCTTGACCAGGTTCTAAGTTTTCTAAATCGATTTTAGGTTCCTTGGCTCTTCCAGCAGGAACCCAGCGTCCGGTAGCAGTATCCATTTTCTCAACTTGGTAGTAATCGATTGGAGAACCACCATCGTCGAGTGGCGGGTTCCACCTAAGGCTACATCCCTCTTTATGGACATCGCTGATCTTAAGTGGCCCTTCAGGTTTCGCTGGTTTATCCAAAACTTTAATTTGAATAGTAGCTTCGTCTTTGCCGCTGGTGTTTTCAGCTTTTAAGGTTAGGGCACCAGTATGGGCTCTTTCGGCGGTAACGATAACAAACTTGGTTCTATAGTTCTCCAAATCAATAGTGATATCATCGCGTTTTTCGATGCGCGCTTTGTTGAGGAACCACGTTTTGGTTGGTGGTGGTTCACCAGAAACTTTAATATCAAGTTTGATAAGTTGTCCAGCTTTAACGGTAATATCTTTAAGATTAGTTCTATCGATTTTGGGTGGCACAAATCTGTCTTTAGCGGTAATGGTTTCAGATGGTGGTGAAGGTTTACTTTCGCCACCTTTATTGACAGCCTTTACACGGAATTGGTATTTCTGTCCTTCTTGTAAATCAGGTACTCTAGCTTCAGTCTTATTGGCTGGTACTTCGACAGCCTTTTGCCATTTTCCGGTGACAGGATCTTTCTTTTCAACAATATATCCTGTAATTGGTGCACCGCCATCTTGTTTTGGTGCATCCCATTTAAGATCAGCATGATTACGACTCCAGTCTTTAAGTTCTGGCTTACCAGGTGAATCGGGTTCTGTGTAAGGATTCTTGGCAGTGGTTGGAACGTCAGTTACAAGAGGTTCTGATTCGCCTTCGGAATTAACGGCCTTCACACGGAACTGATAATCTTTGCCTTCAGTTAAGCCAGTTACATCAGCTTCCGGTGTTTTAGTTGTAGTAACAGGTACCCATCTACCAGTTTCAACATCTTGTCTTTCAACAACATATTCCTTGACTGGTTCACCACCATCGTCTTCTGGTGGGTCCCATTTAAGTTTACAACCTTCGGCAGTGACATCAGAAACCTTGAGTGGACCTTTAGGTTTAGATGGTTTACTAATTACTTGAATTTCAACTTCAACTGTATCAACTCCAGAATCATTCCGAGCTGTTACAATGTAAGTTCCGGTATCAGATCTCTTAGCTTTTTGAAGAATGAAGGTTGTATGATAATCTTCATTCTCGATCTTCAGTCTATCAGTAGATTTCAAAGTTTGTTCTTTTAAACTCCAAGTTACCGTTGGTGCTGGTTCACCTTTAACGTCAGCTTCGATACGAAGAAGTTGTCCAACTCGTAGAGTTTTCTTTTGAAGATTCGTACGGTCAATTTTAGGTGCCAAAAATCTTGGCTTGGCAATCACAGGTTTAGACGGATCACTAGGTTCACTTGGACCAGCTTTATTAACAGCCACTATACGGAATTCATATTCGTGGCCTTCTTCAACTGTTTCAACTTTCCCGGTAGTTCTATCTCCAGGTATAGTTGCAGCATCAATCCAACCACGGCCTGCCTTATCGTGCATTTGAATAATGTATTTTTCTATTGGTGCACCACCATCGTTTGCTGGTGGCTTCCAAGCTAATTCTACAAAGTCTTTATCCCAGTCTTTAAGGTCTGGTCTACCAGGTTTACTTGGTTCATCAAATGGATTCTTTGCAATGATACTCTTTTCTGTTTCTAACGGTTCTGATTCACCTTCTTTATTCACAGCCTTTACTCTAAATTTATAAGGTTTGCCTTCTTGGAGACCAGCCACGTTAGCTTCTGGTTCACTGCTCCTTCCGCAAGGTAACCATTGTCCAGTCAGAGGATCAAGCTTCTCAATTTCATAATGATCAATTGGAGAACCTCCGTCGTCTTCTGGTTTCTTCCACTTAAGTTTGCAACCGTGCTTGGTAACATCAGATACTTCAAGTGGCCCTTTGGGCTTTCCTGGTTTACCCAAAATTGTTATGTCGATGTCGGCCGTATCTTCGCCAACTTCGTTTTTGGCTGTGATGGTATATTTTCCTGACATAGCACGTTTGGCTTTAAGTACAAATAACTTGGTGTTATAGTCTATGTTATCGATAAGCATGATTTCGTCAGCTTGAATTTCTTTGCCATTGAAGAACCATGTCACGCTCGGTGGTGGTTCACCTTGAATGTTAACATCTAAACTTATCGAGAGACCAGACTTGATGCTTAACGGTTTAAGATTTGTGCGATCAATCAATGGTTTTACTGAAAAGAAAACATATATAAATAGAAGGATATTTAACTGGGTATAAAGGGTGGCGGAGGCTAAACGATCACATTTGTAAGGGGCGTGGTTTGAGGTGGGTAGGTGGGGGATGGTCGGTTGACCTCTGAGTCTGTAGCGGAAGGTGGGAAGTTCAGTAATCATGTCGCGGTGGAGCAGTGAACATCGTTCGTTCGCCGTGGAGGCTTTTTTCCGTAATAACAACGTTCTGTTTTTGGGACAACAGTACTGTGTTGACGAAAATGTTCAACCCACTTAGAAATCGAGCGGTTGCTCGGGAGTTATTACGGAAAAAAGCCTCCACGGCGAACGAACGACGTTCCCTGCACCACCGCGACATGATTACTGAACTTCCCACCTTCCGCTACAGACTCAGAGGTCAACCGACCTTCCCCCACCTACGCACCCTGTATACATCCACTAATTTCGAACACTTTGCTATTATTAATCATTCCTCAATTGATGTTGTCTGCATCGATGGTCCTTTTGCATGTTATTCTTCGAACATATCCACAAAACAAACGATTTTTGGGAAGATTTTGAATGAACCAGTTTTTGAAGAATTTTGCAATTTTTTCCATGGTTTACCATTTTTATCTTCTTTTTAGACAAACTTTCTTTTTCAGTTTGGTTTTTTGAAGCTGATTACCACAATTTTGATACTCAGCGACACCGACTCGTATATGTTTATGTATCTGTTATCTACGTTGTCTTTTCAAATACCACCAGAACGTCACGGCACGTACTGATTTCCTCTTTGACTTTATAGAAACAAGAGTCTTTCTTGAAACCACTGGTGGATCAGTTTGCAAAGGAAGGCAAAGATAAAAAGGTGATATTCGAGACTGGATTCTCAAAACCGAACTGCAAACCAAAATGGTTGTTCAGAAAAGACGTGAGTATCACCTAATGTTGTGTACCACCCAATGTGTAACATCGTCTTTTATCTTCTCGTTATTTTCTTTCCATTAGGAACTATTCCCTGGCTCAAAATATAAATTCAAAAACGAAAACGATATGTACCAACTGATAATTATGGGACCAAAAGTAGAAGACAGTGGTAAATACACCATCGAAATTGGTGGTGTTACATGTACCGGTTACCTTAATGTCGACGAACCCGATCCATCATACACGTTCACAAAACAATTAAAGAAGAAGTACGATGGTTTCACAGATCACGATTTGATACTAGAGTGTACGGTAAGCAGCAATATGGCGGTGGTACTTTGGTACAAAGGCGAAGAAAAGATTAAAGAAAGCAAGAAATACGAGATAGCAAAAGAGATGTCTGGTGTCTGCAAGATGACTATTAAAGACTGCGTATTTGAAGATGCAGATGATTATTCTTGTAGAATCACCAAACAAACAGAAAGAACAGATACCAAAGTCGGTATTAAGGAATATCCTTACAAGTTTGTTAAAGTTCTCAAACATCAACAACTAGTTGAAAAAGAAAACGTCACCTTAGTTTGCGAACTAGATGACGAAGCTGGTGAAGTTAAATGGTTTAAAGGAGACCAAGAAATCAAGCACGACAAGAGGATGAACATCACTAAAGACGGCCGCAAACGAAAATTGGTAATTAAAGATGCCAAAGTTACCGATGCAGGAATGTATTCTTGTGTTAGTAACGCCGATAAAACCGAAGCAGAAATTGTTGTTAACTGTAAGTTCAATTTAACATTTTCTTGTTTAAACCACTAAAGTGTTTACACAATAAAAATCCGATGTCTATTCGACGAAGTTTACGTAGTGTAAGTGTTCAATCGAATTTCAAAGAGGCGGGGAGAGGCCCCGAATAGCTCAATCGTCAGAGCGTCCGCCCGGCAAGCGGGAGACACGAGTTCGAATCCCGTCTCGGCGACGTTTTTTCTCCTTGAAAAATTACTTTAGTGGTTTAATAGTTACGTGCAAACCAAATATTGGAGTAAAAATTCCTCATCATCTTTATTTTATTTATCTTCTCAGATCTGAATCGCTTCAACAAGAAACTTAAAGATACAGATGCTATTGAACGCGAAAAGTTAGTTCTCGAAGTTGAACTTCAAGATCAAACGGCACCAGCCGATTGGACCTTCAATGGTAAACCAATCGAACCAAACGAAAGAGTCGAAATCAAAAATCTGGGCGGTGGAAAGCACCAGCTGGTCTTCAATAAACTAGAAATGGAAGATAACGGTGAAATTATGTGTGAATCTGGTAAACTTCAATCTTCAATGCAGCTTACCGTGAAGAAAGGTGAAAGTAAACCAATGATTGACTTCCCGGATACTTATGAAGCACCAGTCAGCAAAGCTATAATGATGGAAGTGCCATACAAAGGTAAGTCTAAATTAATAAAATAATAAATTAATAAATTAATAATAAGTCTAATTTTGGTTTTACAGTTGATGGTACTAGACAAACACCAATTGAAGCAAAACTAATCAAAAACGACAAAATCCTTGGTGCTAAAGATGTCGACGTCGTTATTACAGACGACAAAGTTACTTTCAAGATCAAAAAACCTTCAAGGGACCAATCGGGACCATACCAAATCAAGATTGGTAACGGTCAAGGTGAAGATACCAAAGACTGCAATATCATTATGCAAGATGTACCTACACCTCCAGAAAACGTTGACGTAATGGATGTCTTCCAAAACTCCTGCGTGATTGCATGGAAAAAACCATCCGATGACGGAGGTGCCCCACTTATCCACTACGTTATCGAAAGACAAGACATCAGTCTTAAAAGTGGTTTTGAAAACGTCGGTGAACTTAAAGCTGGCGAACCAACGAAGTTTAAGATTGAAGGACTAACTCCAAAGAAGACTTACAAGTTTAGAGTGCGCGCTGTTAACAAACTGGGCCCCAGTGAACCTGGAAATTACGCCAAACCAGTTTTGGCTAAAGATCCATGGGATGAACCGAGCAAACCAAAGAATGTTGAGGTTGTCGACTGGGATAAGGATCATGCAGATCTCAAATGGGATAAACCAGACAATGATGGCGGTGCACCGATCACATCTTACATCGTTGAGTACAAAGATAAGTTTGGAAAGGATTGGGTTAAAGGAATTGAGGTTTCTGGTGATGAATTTCTAGCTACAGTACCTGGTTTGAAAGAAAATAATCAGTATGAATTCAGAGTGCGTGCTGTTAATAAAGCAGGACCTGGTGAACCAAGTGATGTCACGAAGCCAATCATTGCTAAATGTAGATTTGTTAAACCATACATCATTGGTAATGATTTAATTAATATCGTGGTTAAGAAAGGCCAAACCATTAAATATGACATCAAATATGGTGGTGAACCAGAACCAGAAGTCAAATGGATGTTAGATAAGAAAGAAATCAAGCAAGATGCTGAAGAACGTATCACAATCGACAAATATGAAAGAAATACAGTACTCACCGTGAGAAGGGCAGTTAGAGGTGATAGTGGCAAATATATTTTGGTTCTTACCAACAGCTCAGGTACTGTTGAGGGCACAGCTGATGTTGTTGTCCTGGATAAACCGACACCACCTAAAGGTCCACTTAAAGTTGAAGAAGTACGCGCAGATCATGTCAAAGTCAAATGGCAAAAACCAGATGACTTTGGAGGTACTGACCTTACTGGGTACGTACTAGAAAAGATGGACATGGACACAGGAAGATGGATTCCTGCCGGAGAAGTCGGACCAAACGAAGACACCTTCACCTTCAAAGGACTCACACCTAAAAAGAAATACAAGTTCAGGGTTAGAGCAAAGAACAAGGAAGGTGAATCCGAACCTTTGGAAACTGAAGACGCCATCTTAGCTAAGAATCCTTATGATGAACCTGGAGCGCCTGGAAAACCAGAAATCATCGATTATGATAATAAGAGCGTTACTCTAAGATGGGCTAAACCGGAAAACGATGGTGGAAGACCAATTACTCACTACACCATTGAGATGAAGGATAAATTCACAGCCGACTGGATTGAAGTTGCTACCACAGAAAATAACGAACCTTCTGGAAAAGTTGAAGGTTTGAAGGAGAAGATGGTCTACCAATTCCGTGTTAGGGCTCATAATAAAGCTGGGAAAGGTGCTCCATCAGAAGCAACGGATAATCATTTATGCAAACATAGAAATCGTAAGTAATATTTAATTTGTTTTGACTTCAACTTTGTTTCAACTATTTGTTTATTGTTGATAATTTGTGATATTTGTCTTTCAATTCCAAATGTCATTCTCAATATCCTTAACTTATTTTCCAGTTAAACCACGTATCGATCGTGAAACCTTCAAATTAGTTATCATCAAAGCTGGAAGGACCCATAAATGGTCTGTTGACATCAGTGGTGAACCTCCACCAACTGTTAAATGGGTATGGCGGGATGACATTCCATTAACAAATAGCGAACGCATCAAGATTGAAAACGTAGACTACCACACGGATTTCATTTTGACTAACTGTATGCGTAAAGATACTGGAAAGTATACGCTTATTGCAGAAAATGCGTCCGGTAAAGACCAGGAAACAGTTGAGTTGACGGTTCTTGGAAAACCAGGTGCTCCCGGAGGCCCATTGGTGGTTTCCGATGTGACAGCAACCAAAGCGAAGGTCGCTTGGAAGAAACCAGATGACGATGGTGGTCTTCCAATCAGAGAATACGAAATTGAAAAAATGGATCTTGCCACGGGTAAATGGGTTAGATGTGGACGTGTTCCTGGTGATAAAGTGCCCACAGAGTTTGAAGTCACCGGTCTGAATCCTGGTTCGGAATATAAATTCAGAGTCACCGCTGTAAACGATGAAGGTGATTCAGAACCTTTAGTTTCTGATAGAGGAACAGTTGCCAAAAATCCATTTGACGAACCAACTAAACCTGGTACACCTGAAATCGTTGATTATGACAACAAAGGTGTTAATCTTAAATGGGAGAAACCAAAGAGCGATGGTGGTGCTCCAATTGAGAAATACATAATTGAAAAGAAAGATAAATACAAACCTGATTGGGAGAAAGCGTCTGAAGTTCCTGGTGATCAAAACGAAGCACGCGTTGAAGATCTAAAAGAACGTGGTGAATACCAGTTCCGCGTCATTGCTGTTAACAAAGCTGGACCTTCTCCACCTTCAGATGCATCGAAGATGCAAATTATAAAGCACAGAGCTTTGAAACCAAGAATTGATCGCACTAACTTGAAACCAATCACAGTGCGTGCTGGAAAACCAATTAAGTATGATATTGATGTACAAGGTGAACCAGCTCCTACCTGCACATGGTTCCATGTTGAAAAAGAACTTGCATCTGAAGGAAACGTAGAAATTACAAACGTTGAATACAACACCAAAATCAATATCACCAACACGATTCGTAAAAATACCGGAATTTATAAGATTAAAGCTGTAAACGAACACGGTTCAGACGAAGCCGAAGTTGAAGTCACAGTTCTCAGTGCACCATCCAAACCTAAAGGTCCACTTAAAGTATCAGATGTCACCAAAAATGGCGCTAAACTTAAATGGGAGAAACCAGAAGATGATGGCGGTAAACCAGTTACTGGTTACGTTGTTGAAAAACTGGATAAAGCCACTGGTCGCTGGGTACCAGTTGGAAGGACCATAGAACCAGAAATGGATGTGAAAGGTCTCCAAGAAGGCAACGAATACAAATTCAGAGTCAAAGCAGTTAACGATGAAGGTGAATCAGAACCTCTTGAAACTGATGGTTCGATCATCGCTAAGAATCCGTTTGATATTCCTGGAAAACCAGGAATGCCAGAAATTGTTGACTGGGATTCAGATCGTGTGGATCTTAAATGGGCTGCTCCTAAAAACAATGGGGGTGCACCAATTACTGGATACGTCATCGAAAAGAAAGAGAAATTCTCAACATCCTGGGACGAGATCTTAAAGACTGATTCCCCTGATTGTGACGCTAGGGTACCAGGATTAAAAGAAGGTAACACCTACCAATTTAGGGTTCGCGCTGTTAACAAAGCCGGACCTGGTGAACCATCAGACGGTACTCAACCACATGTGGCGAAGGCCAGACATAAGAGGCCTTTGATTAATCGTGAGAAACTTCATACTGTAAAGGTTCGCGCAGGACAACTTGTTAAATTCGATGTAGATGTCCAAGGTGAACCTCCACCAACCATCACCTGGAGTTTTGCCAATAAAGTTCTCGAAACCAACAACCATACAAAGATCGAAAATGAAGATTACAATACTAAATTCAGTATTACTGGTACAACCAGGAAAGATACAGGAAAATACACGATCAAAGCTGAAAACGATTCAGGATTTGATGAAGCTCCGGTTGAAGTAATCATTTTAGATAAACCAGGTAAACCTGAAGGGCCACTGGAAGTTACAGACGTCCATAAAGAAGGTTGCAAACTCAAATGGAAGAAACCCAAAGATGATGGCGGTCTTCCAATTAGCGGATACGTCGTTGAGAAACAAGAAGCTGGTACAGGCAGATGGTTACCAGCTGGTTTTATAGATCCAGATAAAACAGACCATGAAATCACTGGTTTAGAACCTAACAAGAGATATGACTTTAGAGTCAAAGCTGTAAACGAGGAGGGCGAATCGGAACCTCTTGAAAGTGACGCTTCAATCTTAGCTAAGAACCCATATGACATTTCTTCACCACCTGGTCTACCGGAAATTATCGATTGGGATGAACATTCCGTTAAACTGAAATGGGACAAACCAATCAGAGATGGCGGTGCCCCAATTACTGGCTACGTTATTGAGGCTATGGACAAAAATACCGGACACTTCGCCAAAGTTGCTGAAGTGGGTCCAACATGCCAAGGAACTGTTGGAAAACTCGAAGAAGGAAATCAGTACAAATTCAGAGTTAGAGCCGTCAATAAGGCTGGGCCATCTGAACCATCCGAACAAACTAATTGGCATACAGCTAAACCTAGATGGTGTAAGTTTACAACTTTTCTTTGATTCAATACTAAACCTGAGCTAGCAAAGTATCTACCTTTACTAATACTTTTGTAAGAAGCTGCTTTATAATATTGTCTGCATCATAATCAAATAATCTCTGCTTGCTTCTTGCAGCTTATACACGCTGGCAGAGACCAACCGACCACATTTGTAATTGGCGTGGTTTAAGGTGGGTAGGTGGGGGAAGGTCGGTTGACCGCTGAGTCTGTAGCGGAAGGTGGGAAGTTCAGTAA
>JAWQRJ010000026.1:0-36629 GCA_033557515.1 Diorygopyx duplodentatus
TTGTAAAACGATTATTGATAATGCGCAAAGTGAATAAGAAGAGAAGTTCCGCTAATTCCGACGTCCAGGAGGAAGTCGAAGCTAAGGGGGGAAGAGTTATATGCCCGCACGCCTAAGAAGATGCCAACTCAGCACAATAAGATACAAACTCAGCACGAAGATATGAAAAGAGTATAAAAGCCGCTCGAACCATTAGACATTAGTTCATTTGTTCTCAAGTGCCGTACCCTCAAGTTACTCTCTGTAATTGTTCTGGAATCTACAAACAAATAAATTAGTAAAGTTAGTCATTTCAGTATTTTTAAACTCTTTTTAAAAATACAAACAGTGAAGTGAAAACCTTAACTTATATGTATACATATTCATCAATACTACTCGACTTTTATAACAGATGTTTTTATTTTGTACAGTAAAATTTACTCAAAGAATGAGTGATAGCAGAGTGGTCACCCATTTTTGTAACAATTTTGCATCAGGACTTTTTAGAGAAGACATCGAGATTATGCTCATGATCATGCTTATATTACGCTATAGAAAACGTTTTGTCATAATAGGTAGGTTAGGGAGATCTAGCCACCTATGCCTGGCTACATTTGTGCTGGTATCCTTTTGTTTTACCCATAGGTTCGTCTCGCTTGGTTAACCAACGCATACACACGACGTTTGAAAGCGTTCATTACGGTTTAAACTACAATAAATCAGCGCGTGCCGTCTTTTGTGTAAAACGTAAACAATGTTCGTTTGTTTTGCATTAGATACGGACGGTGCATGTCCAGTTTTGTCACGCGCTGCCCTGATACGCCCGCTGGTAATTTCGCGAAGCGAGCGTATTATTTTATTACGAGAAATATTAATGACAAAACGGGAAAATTTATTACCATTACCGAGAGGAAATGCGTTCTAGATTCGGCGGAACGAAATTAAAATCGAATGCCGTTAATTTGCCCAAACGATTTCCCGTTTTTAATTAAACGTTGCGTAAATATTTTGTCTCTAGAAAGTAACTTGTACAAGAAACGCCGTCGTAGACTTTCCTGCTCGTTGTATTATACGCAACAACGTATCTCTCTCTATACAAGTGCCGAATCCACTTTCACTCTCGCGAAAGAAATGCGGAGAGAGACGAAGTTTTGGCTTCCTAAACCCGTCCCTCTTTAACAACCGTAAAACTACGGATCTAGTTATCGCAGATGCGTTATAACAAACGACAATAATTGAGCGTCTGTTTATGCAACGTTGTTGTTATAAGTCGCAGGTGAAAGTACCCCATGTGTGCGTGTGTGTGTGTGTGTCATTGATGGTGGCACACTACAAATGTGCCATTATGCATTGTGCGTTTGTCGCGGAGGTTGTGCAAAAATTATTGATGTATGGCGCGGTTAGCGTTGTGACATTCTCGATTATGGCAACCAGCGGCGTCGTTAGCTGCATAATTGCCCGGGTCCAATTTTACTTTTATTGCACTTCCTTATGCAAAAGGAATTTTAAAGACTATCTGCAATGTAAACCTAAATGCACTATTACTTAACCTTCAGAATGCATTGACGGAATGTAAATGACTCATGTATAACTATAATACGATGAAATTTAGCACGGTGTTTTCTTTTTGTAAAATACATCAGTAACCCTTACCTTAAAAGTCGAAGGTTATTTCAGTCGCATCTAAAAAGGTTTGGTATGAATTCCCCGTTCTGTGATCCATGTTAAATTTAACTCGTCCGTCTAGTATAAATGTGGTGGCTACTTGGCAGATTGGCGTTTCCAAGCAACAGACAGAAAAAATGGTTCAAATCAATCCACTTAACGTTCTAACCTTGCTACTAAACTTTTTAAATTTTTTGAATATTCCCGATACACCACTGAATGAAGCAGAAGTGATATTGAAGGAAAGAATACAACAAATTTTAATGGATAGTGTTAAACTTCGACACATCCACAATTAATGACGGACAGTATATTATTGAAGACGGGGAAGTGAAAATTTAGCAGAAGATCATTGTGTATTGAAAGAAGACATCGACTACGATTATAAATTGGCGGCAGTAAATAACTGGAGAAGTGGCAAAAAAGGATTTTTGAATTTAGAAACAGTGAAACATAAATACCGAAAAGTATCATCAAGGAAACAATTATATGGATGGGCGAAACATATTGATGAAAAGGGGACGTACCGAGAAAAATTGGAAGAAGTAATAGAATTTGTTATTAACCAAGCCAGAGCCGCCATAGATAACAAATTGCCACTACACGACATCGATATCCGCAGATGGGCTATACAAGCTAGAAATGAAAAGAATTTGTCTCCTCAACAGTTCAAAGCATCTCATAGCTGGGTGCAACGCTTTAAAAAGGAAATAGGTTAGTGAGTAGAAAAATTACAAAATTTGTATCTCAAAAACAAATTGAAAATATCGACCGTGTAAAAACACTATCTGAAGAATTTGTAAAAGAGGCAAAGCAACAAATCCAAATATATGGCCCTGAGAATACCAATAATTCAGACCAGAGCGGTTTTAATTTGGAATTCCATTCAGGAAGGACTTTAAGCGATTTAGGCGTTAAAACCGTAGAAAGTATAGCCCAGTCGGTGTCATCTACAACGCATAGCGACACAATTCAACCAATCATATTTGCGGATGGAAAACTTCTTTCGACACTTTTAATTGTGTTAAAAGAAACCTCTGGCACCTTTGGACCGAGGGTAGCAAATAAAAGCTGACTTCAGAACACATGAAGCATTGGCTACAAAATGTATATTTTCCAAACATTGGATCCAAATCATTACTATTATTGGATTCTTGGAGTGGCCACTGTCGTGAAATTGTTAGTAACGTAGTTCCATCTGATACTAATTTTAAACATCTGTCTATACCTGCAGGGACAACAGGTCAAATACACCCTCTTGATGTATTTGGCTTTAGAATATGGAATAATTTTATTAGAAGATTCTGTGATCAAGTTATTCTTTATCAATTTGATGTCGATTTACATCAACGGGACAATATTTTAAAATTGCAATCCCTAACGCATAATCAGCTGTCCTCTCCTCTGTTTACCAATGTTTTTAAGTATGAATGGTTTGCAAGTGGATATATAGAGAAGAGGCCGGAACAATTTGTAAATCCAGTAGGGGGTTTGCTTTTCGACTGCTTGGTGTAAACAATCCCTGTGTCGAATAAAAACAACAGATAATTTACTTCGCGCAACATCGATAGAAAGTTTTTTAAAAAGAATACTTATTAATATTTAAAATTTTTCGCTAACAGTTTCGTTTGCGAGACATTAGTGAAAATATACTTTCTGTCCCCAATTTCTACCCCTTACAAATCCCTTTAAAGGTTTTTGCTTGACGTATAAAGAAAACACCGTGCTAAATTTCATCAAATCAGCTGTAACATCCGCGAAAAATGAATTTTTAATAGGATAGTTAATCCCAACCACTCCTAAATGTCGTAAATGCCTTATTTTACCACAAACATCTTATTGTGTGATTAATTTACTGGTTTTCTTTCAAGTATTTTCTCAGTGCCTAACAGTTTTTTCATTTTATTCTTACGGAATTATGTACCCTCTACATAATATCCCCCATAACTTCGCCGGGGTGATCTGCGTAGAATAGGAAAAAACACGTAGCTAATATTTTTAAACGTATTATATGTATACTTAACGCCGCCAAAATCGATGCAGTCGTTTTTAAATTATTCCATAAAACCAGGGGTAGTTTACCCCTTTTAACCTGCTAGTATGTGTGTGATATATCAAAAGAAAGGTCTTCAAAAATGAATATCAGTTTTCATTTACCACATTTCGATAACAGTTTTAGTTTTCAAAATGCAAGGGAATAAAAAAAAATTCCCTCAATTTGCAACCCTTATTACTCGCCCCAGAGGCTTTTAGGGCACGTATAAAAACATACGTAAACCTTATTTTTATCCATTTCATCGCTGTACCAAATTGCATCGAAATCGACACTTCCCTTGTAAGAAGTAAGTATAACCAATTTTTTTCCAAAAACAACCAAATCCAATAAAATTCAATCTGAACCTAATCTAATCGAGACCAAACCAAACCGAATCCAATACAATTTAGTCCAAACCGAACCCAACCAAATTCAATCTAAACCGATTTTTTTGAACCAATTTTTTCCTACTTCTTTCTACTTTGCTCTATCTTTCTTCATTCTCCTTTTCCATTTTGTTTTTCTGTGCCCTTTCTTCCGTATTCCCACTTTTTTCTTTCTTTCGTCTCTATCTCTGCTGCCGTCTTGGTGTTTCTTCTTTCTTTTTCAAAGAATTTGGTTCGTCAGTCTTTTCGTCCTTCCTTAACTATTTAATGTACTATTTCTTCCACTTTCTTCTGGATTCATCTTTTCCCTCTATCTTCGTTCGTCTGAATATTGCACATTTGTCGGTCCTTCCTTCTTCTTTCTTGCTTCTTCCTTATTCCGTTTTGCTTTTTCTCCCTTCAGCCTATATTCATCGATTTTTGCACTTTCTTTTAGTTTCGCACTTTATGTTACCGTTGTCTATATTTTTTCTAGTTAAATTTTGATGTGTTGTTGCTTCGTTTCTCTTCCCACCCCTTGCCGATCATCCCCATTTCTCCCACATTACTTATTTCCTTTACTATTAAGTATTAAGTACTATTAAGTATTCTATCTCCTTTACTTTCTACTATCCTTTCTACCTTTTTTAAAAATCTTATTGTTCTTCTCAGCCTTCTTCATTCATATTCTTCTTCGTTCTATTCCTTTTCTCCCTACCTGCCCTTCTTCTTTCTTCTTCCTGCTCCCTTTCACTTTTTTTTATTCTTTTATTTCCCAAAGTGTATGCCCACATTATATACATCGAATCATCGAATTCTAAGCTCCTTCTCTAATTTCTAAGAGAACTGCTCTTCAAATGCAGTCTATTTTCCATTCCTTCCATTTTCCCCCCGTCTTTTTTCCCCCGTTCTTCCCCTACCGTTCTTTTGGTGCGCTTCTGTCTTTTTCTTACATCGTACATTTCTACCGTACATCGAAGTATAGAAGTACTTCTATACCCGTCTATTCTTCGACTTCACACAACACCAAAAGGAATGGAATTTTGAATTTTCTCTCTATCTTCTTTCCTTATCTCCTTTGGTCTTTTGCTTTCTTAATCTTTTTCTCTTCGTTTTTTGTCGCTTGAAATTTTATATTTCTGTTGGTTTCTCCCGACTCCTTCTTCCTTTCTCGACATTGATGTTAACAAATATGATATGTCAACAGCTATGTCAATAAAGATGTTGACAAATAAACTTATTTGTTAAACCTTAAACCCTGAATTATAGCGTCACACCACCTTCTTCTATTTTCCTTTTTCTTCATTATTCCTCCTCTGCCTTCTGTGGTTGTTCGATTTCGTACTTGTTCCGTTTTTGCTCTTCCTCCTATCCTCTATCATCTCGCTCCATCTTTCTGCTTAATGTTTCTTTTCATCTTCGTTTTTTCTTCGTCACATTGAAATGCCACCTCTCTCCTGTGTTGTCTCTTCCTTCTGTCACACTATTCCTTTTCCGGCTTCCTTGTTTCGCATCTTTTCTTTCGTTGTCCACTCTAGACCGCATGAATGAGTTATGTGAGACTATGATTCATATGATTCGCAAGAGATTTTTGGCTCTTCCTTCTTCCGTCTTCTCTCGTTTTGCACCTACCTCTTTACTTCTTTCACATTGCACCTTCTTATTTCTTTTTACTTCTAAATTTCATGCTCTTTCCTTTTCTGCTCGCATTTCCTTTTCCTTCCTTTTTTCCTCAGTTGGATTTTTTTTCCTTCCGCCTTTATCAGTCTTCCTCGTTCCTCTATTCTCGTGCCTTCGTGTTCTGGCCCCGTCCATTTTCCTTCATCATCTTTCCTGTTCCTGCTCATTCCTTCTTCTTCATAGGAAGCTTCGTTTGAAAATTGTAGGAATCAGATTCATAGGGGAAAGGAAACGAACAAGTTGCGTTATAGGTATAAAAGATTTTGCCCATTTTCCATCAGATATGTAGGAATGTTATCAATGTAGAACAAAATTGAAATAATATACAGATTACTTTAAAATTAAAACACCTGTAGGGCAATCCTTTTATTCAGTAGTGATACAACATACAGTTGAATAATTTTATGCTACCATAGTACATTGGTAGCATAAATCGTTGCTTTATGTTAAAATGTTGGTAATAATTTAAACAAACATTGAAACTAGAGACTTTGGTTTGAAACTAAACTAATACGTCTTTATTTCGATTTTTCAGAAGGCAATGCTGGAATTCAGCCAGCAGTTTTTTTTTAACAATGCTGAACATGTATGCGGGAAAAATCAACAAGCATGATATACCACTTAAAAGCTGATTCCAGATCAAATGGGAAGATCAAAGTGAAGGATCACATTCAAGCAAACCGATCATTGTACAGATTTGCACTGCTTTGAAGGTAAATATCTCACCTATTACATGAAAAAACTTGTCCTTCACACAAAAGTATCCCTATATTTCCCATTCTGGTGCTTTCTAGTTGAAACCCGCAACTTTCTAGGAGACTCAACAAATCAAGGTTAAATACAATTACGTATCAATTTAAGTGAATAAATATTGGTTGCTTACGGGTATACTCTCATCGGGTGGACTGTTTGTCTAAGGCAATGTTTTTCAACCTGTGGGTCATGACCCCCAGGGGGGTCGCGAAGTCTTGCTCGGGGGTCGCAGTCGAAAGCCACGTAAAAGTAAAAAAGCAAGGGTTGTAGGTCCTATACTACAATAAAAATACAACAATTTCAGTGAGAAGGCTGTGCTTGTTTATTTTTTAATAATTTGTCTTATGGCGGTTCTATTTTTGATACACGTCGTCTTTGAAATCAATGACATAGTTTCATTATGGTCCTGGGGGGGTCGCCAGTTTTTTTTTCATTGTAAAGGGGTCGCTTAATCAAGAAGGTTGAAAAACACTGGTCTAAGGAATCTAGACAGATGTTTCCAGAAATTTTAGAGCAAGAGCAAAGGACTCTTTACATTCTTTCACCTACACTTTACATTCCAACATTACTGTCCCCCCAACATCTTATCCGAGACCTATGTGTTGCCTACCAAAACCATAAGTACTAACCTGTCTAGCACTAGGTCCACTTGAAACTCTAAAATTGAAAATAATACCGAATTACCCAGACGAGTCCAACAGCAAAAGCCCTCCTGTCAAAACTAATTTATAGCTAAGGGGAAGGTACCTACTGCATCCTTCTCCCACAAATTGTACAAAATGCTTAAAATTTTATAGCAATTTTCGAATTATTACACCGCATTAAAAACAAAGGTGACTTTGTATCAGGTTGTCTATTCCAAAAATGGGCACTTTTGCAATATTCACATATTGCATATAGTATTTTTTAATCATAAATCGATTTAGATATTTTACAAATTACAAAAATTTCGCATTTGTGCAGTAAATATGCAAGTGACATTCAAAATATGCATATTTTTGTTTTGTTTAACTAATTCAGAAACAGACAAAAAATATAATTTGGTGTATAAAAATATAGTTTCTGTATTCATTGTATGCAAGGATCAGTTTAGTTTTTTTACCTTTTTAGTGCATTTTTGAAGTAGGCATATTGAAAAAGAAATGTATACATAAATTTGTATGGTAAAAATCGTAAAACGTTACGGTTTTCTATGTGTTGAACTGACGAATGTTTCTCCTATCTTTTTCAGATGAAGAAAGTACATCATGCCCAATCAACGAGGAATACAGCAAACATCATTTCTTCGTTTACGACGTAGTCGCAGTGTGAGTCGCAAAAATATCAAAATGCTTCAACATTCAGGCAGTCACTTCCATCAGGACTCTCCAAACGACTATTCAAAAGGAGATTTTCTTCCTTCATCGGTTTTCAATTCCAATTCTTTTTTTGTATTTGAGAATTAAGAAGAATGATTTACCCAGAGTGGAGGCTACGTTTCGCTCGCGAAGAATTATGGCATACACAGTACGAGATAACCATCTTCCTCCTCTCTTGAATACCTCCTCATAGATCATAACCTTCAAGGTGCTAATGTGCGCTTCCACTTTTAAGAATTTGAACATTGTTTTCTATTAGCGAACAATCTTGGAGGTTATGAGGTTGAACGGCTCTACGGCCCCTAATTGGTCGAGATTTCTATCATCTGTTTCCATTGGAATTCTAGATCTGACTTAACTTTTTCTTTATTTTATTATCGCACCGCCAGTCTACGTTTTGGGTCTATGTTCGAAAGAAGTTTTTCATCACAATTTCAGTTGTACCAATGTCCGCACAACTGAAATTGAAATATTGCAGTGCTCGCTACGTCTTGCTATTTCCCTTTTTTGACCTCTCTTTCAATTGTTTTGTGGGGAACAATTGTTCGCACCCAGAATTGTTTCGGTTTTTACCTGCTGGTGTTGAAAAGTACTAGAGTACGTTAGCAGTTGGAAGAAACGTGCTAAAATAAAAAAAAATGATTGGTAATGAAAACAATTTAACTTGTATGCAAAAAAATGAGGTACGAGCAGAGAATGTCTAGTATCGACTACATGTTTTTTGCTTCATACGCAATAAGCTCATTTGGCAAGCTCATTTGTAATGATCTGCCTGCCATTTTGAGTATTTCCAAGAAGCTGTTATTGATGTACAACGACATCATGATTTTATAAGTTTAAGTAAGAGTGAGTTTATTGACGGTAGGTATACATTTAGAGAATTCAAGGAAACACTTTCAACAATTTAAGCATCCTTCACAGCGAAGTTTTGCCTTATTGATGTAAGGAATCTTACGCGAATCTCCATCTCCAGCCAACAGAACTGTTCCTATAGGGTAGGCTGGGGTAAAGGTGTGCAGTTAATGATTAATAATTTTTATTTATTGTAAATTGTGCATTGTGCATTGTTTACAACCACTAATAACCATCATTTTAATGTATCATGTGTCCGGAAAGTCAAGGTGCGGTTTTAGAAGCATTTTATGAATATCAGAACATACAAAAGGTACAGCAAATGAAAGATTAAACTCGTAAAGTTTGTCAGTTCAGTTTGTTCAGTGCAACTCAATGTGACTTCCGCTCGTTGCCCTGCACACATCTAACCGATAGTTCAGCTCTCTCCACACACGACCAAGCGCATCAGGAGTGACGGAGGTAATGGCTTCTCTGATCCTCTGGTTCAGCTGTTCAACGTCAGTTATAGGGACAGCATACACAGTTTGTTTAACGAAACCCATAGGGTGAAAGTCTGTAGACGTGAGGTCCGGTGATTGTGATGGCCATGCTTTCCATCCAACGCTGTGGCAACGTCATATCCAGAAATTCACAGACATTGTTAGCATAGTGGGGAGGAGCACCATCTTGTTGAAAGATGTCGTCATCGGTAAGACGTTATGTCCGATGCACATGCCCACACATATGAAATGTCGCTTCATCGCCGAACACAATCTTCTGCAAGAATCGTTCATCACTGTCCATTTTGTTAAGCACGCCCACAGCAAAATCATATCGTTTGGGTTTATCTATTGGAAGGGTTTTGTGTAACAACTGCAATTTGTAACCCATGAAACATGACGTTTCTTAAGCACTTTGTGAACTGTGGTCTTCGTCAAGCCTAGGCTCCGAGCACATGTACGAACTGATTTCTTTGGATTTTCTTGGTAGCTCGCTCGAATAGCCTCGACTTTTCCACATCCTAACAATGGGGCTCAGTGACTCCGATTGAGTGGAGTGAGATTGAAGTGCGCGCGCATGCGTATGCAATGTCACCTTGAGTAGCACTGAACATGTAGACGCAAACTTTGAGTTTTTCATTTGGTATATATTTGTTCTATATTTTGTATGTTCTTATATTCATAAAATGCTTCTAAAACCGCACCATAACTTTACGGACACACTGTATATAAATTGTGCACATATACAGGTGTCTGCAGATATACCGTAGACCACCGTCCATTAGAAATATATGGGGAAAGGATAAAGCTAGAAGTCTGAAAATTTGGATTTGAATATGGTAGTATGGTAATATGCCAGCTTTACATGTGGCATATCCTCTAATTTCCCTTAAAATTTTTCTTGCTAAATATCCAGAAATGTAGCTGTGAGTTTGAATTGCTAACCAATTAATTTCTTCAAAAAGAAACTCCTCTTGTACTTCTGCCTCTTCAATCTGCGTCCTAGCTGTGGTGTTACTACCGTTTGATACAAAATATTTGAGTGCATATAAAGCCCCTTCGTTACCATCTTCTTCACAATTCGCTCCTGGAGAATGTGAGGAAACGAAATTATTGATAATTAAACTCTTATAAGAATTCCTAAATGAATTGGCCATTGACATTTCTCACATCATGGCTTCGTATGGATCCAAAAAAATTCTCGAGGGGATCCTTCTTTTAAGTTTCTTCCACAAAGAAACTAAAACTTATTCTTCCCAATCATTCTCCAAATGTGTAAGAATCCACGGAGTGTTGTAATCCAATTTTTCACACTTGGAGGAACAAAGGTTTTCCCCCCTCTTAATAAATGATATGCAGGCAATTTCCCATTATACATTGTAGGAATGTAAAATCAATTATGCAGCAAAGTATTGACAAATCAATAACAACTGCATAGAGAATTTTTCATAATGAGCAGTCACTTATAATCGTGAAAACATTAACTTATAATGCTTCAAAATCAAGCAATCTACGTGCGATTTTTTATTAAACAACCGCTCACCTCTAGTCTAAATATACCAATAATACTCTAAGACATTGTACATGTGCGTGCAGATATTTTTATTACCGTATTTTTCGGACTATAAGACGCACCTTTTTACATAGAAAAATTGACTCAAAAATTTTGGGTGCGTCTTATGGTCCGAAGGTAACATAAGAATAAATCGTTTCAATAAATCGTCTCTAAATTTGAGGTGCGTCTTATCGTCCGGTGCGTCTTATAGTCCGAAAAATACGGTATATTAACCTCTGGGTGATGGGGGATAACGTTGCAGCCGTTCGACGAATCTACATGCAATTTTTATTAAACAACCGCTCACCTTCTCTAGTCTAAATATACCAATAATACTCTAAGATATTGTACATGTAAGTGCAGATATCTTTATTATATTAACCTCTGGATGATGGGGGGGGGGGACAACGTTGCAGCGGTTCGATCTGGGACTTCTACGAGAATGCAATTTCCTGTCCCCCCCGTTCTATCCCACCGAATACCCAATGTATTATGAAAAAATTTCGATTAATCTGTTTCCACAGTTTTTGGCGAATTATCTTCATTTAACCCTCCAATTTGTACAGGATGGTCTACAAAATATTGCTGGCAGACACTCCTGCAAAATGAACACCAGTCAAAAACAGGCCGGCGGGATTGTTCATTTAATTTAGCTTCGTGGGCAATATTTTCTTGCGTATGGTTTCGACACCACAGGTATACAATATGTATTATTTTCTGTAATGTCAAATGGCTTCTGAAAAAAAAGAGTCCCTACGAAGACTTGCTGTGGTCCCACAATTTTTGCACTTCCAGCGGTACCCATCGCCCCATTTGGCGTCGGCGAACAAATGACATTTGCATACCGCAACCACACCGATAGGTATTATGCAGCAAACGCCTCTTCACTATCCATTGAAGGCATTCAAGTGTCGTTGGGAAGATTAAATCTTGCAATGCCCACACGAATTGCTTCAATATCTAGAATTTCAATCCCTGAAAGAATTTGAATTGGAGCTCCGCCAGCCATTTCTTATAAGTGCCCTATACTAAACTCTTATACCTAGAAAATTCTTGAAATTAAAGTTAAATAGTACTAACTAATACTTCTAAAGTTTTACTAGTGAACAACACGAATTAGAATTACTACTATTAAACTAATGTAGATAACACAAAACACCCAATGACTCCTAAGTAACGAAGTTTTAGTAATAATAATACTACTTATGCGGGAATACACGAATAAAACAATGAAATGGTACACGACCACATGGTCGTGTACCATTTGTTTGAGAGCCCATAATTGTTTACACTTCCGTCATATTCTATTTGTTTAGAGCGGGCCACTAAGACATGTTCGTATGTCGGCTTCCTTTTTGTCGATGGCCTTTTGCTTTATTTTTTTACTGGAAATTATGTAACACCAGTTCTTACCTCGTCAAACATGGGTTTGAAGCAAGTCATCAGGTTTATTAAAGGGACCGTCACTAAGAAATTTGGAGTAATCCTTGTCAGTGGAGATTACGGATGTGAGTTCAGAGATTTTGAGGGTAGTGTCGCGCCAGTCTTTGTTTTGAAATCCTTATATCTGTTGGCGCTCTGGGAGACATTATTGTCTTTTCTAAGAAAAGTAAGCAGTGGATAATAATATTAGCCTTAACCACCCTTATTGGGTATCGGCCTCCCCACATACAAAATATAAAGGAAATTTGAATACAAAAGAAAATAAATACATATCACTTATATAAATAAAAATAAGGAAAACTAAATAAAGAGGTAATATTGCATGATACCAACTAGTAACAATATAAATCCAACTCCTGCTGCAATTGGAATTGGAATGCCTCCTGCAAGCTCTTCCATTCAGCAGTGGATAAAAGACCACAAATTTCATTTGATAGATTCAAATCAATTATTGGTTTTCCGTCAGACATCGTTTTTTCATGGTGGCAATCAGGAGAGAGTTTTGAGACAATTATCATATATTTTTATTAAAGTTTTAGGAAAATAATCATTTTTTGCGATGTTTTCTGTTGCTGTAGAGATAGAACATAAGCCGGATTCATCAAAGGATGATATACCATCATTTTCATCTGAAATTAACCTTGTAGCCCATTTAGTGGCGTTAGAAATTTGAAACACCATTAAACCACAGGACTTTACCATACTCTAGCAGTCGCCTGGATGACCATCTATCCCTATCTTAGGTGGGACAGTTCTGCTATTGTTTCAATACAGTTTCAATACACCAGAAGAAATGACTGGGCGGGAACGCCGTATCCATTGGTAGTTCCCTATGGAATATATGGGATGTTCAATACACCAGAAGAAATGACTGGGTGGGGACAATGGGAAGTACGCTACCCCTTCGATACTTGGTGCACCCTTCTAAAAAATCATAAAAATCTGGGACAACCCCTATACCTCATTTTGACACTTTTTTTAACCTTGTAAGACTGGCTTCTGTATAATTTGTATTTATTAGGTTAACATAAGTGTCAAAATCAAAACGTGGTAGACAGAATGACAATTAACGAGAAATTAGTGACATTAACTGTCAATAATCTGTTGCTATATAATAACAATTAATCCTTTACCATTCGTAACTTCCTTTATCTTCGTTTTACTTTCCTGATACAATTTTTCACCATACATAGTTATTCGTAACCACAACGTATACATTAATACACACAAAATTCTCGTAAATGAAATATCCTCAATAGTTTCGTTATTGTTTCTCGTTTCTTCGTATTCCTCGTTCTTATTCCCGTCTTTCTGGTTCCTTCTCTCGATGGCTTCTTGTGCCCTGGTAGCTGTCACGCTATTTCGTTCTCTGATTTCCGTGAATTATTCACTGGTCATCTGTTGGAGATCTTTCCATTTTACTGCTTTCTTTACCTTTGGCCTTGGGTCTTCTGCCCGTACGTATCTGCATATTCCGTAATTGAGATCTTCATCCTCGTCTTCTGATAGTTCGTCTGCTTCTGGGTATTCTACCTTTACTTCTACCTCGATTGGTGCCGGGAATTTCTTGATTTTTGATGCGTCTGCTTTCTCGCTAGTTTTCTTCTTTCCAAGAGTGGCTTGCCGATCGTGGTTCTTAACTATCACGTTATTTCTGGATTCTATTACCCTTACTGCTCGCCGAGTATTCTTGGGTTTCCGCACGTTCCTGTGAATTGGTCCGTCTTGCATTATTTATTTCCTCTTCTCTTGTTCTCTTATTCTTCGAGATAGTATCGAATTTTTTTTTCAATACTATAGGATTAGTGTAAAAAGTTTTGATGATTTACTTCAAATAGTAGGACCAAAAATAACATACCAAGACACTAAATGGCGAAAATCCGTACCACCTGAAAAACGCCTATCAGTAACAGTGAGGTAAATCAGTACACACTATTTATTTAGTGACTTTTATTTTTACATTTTATTTATATTATTGATTCGACATGTCAAACAATTCGGTGTTATTATCAGATAGGGCAGGCGACGATGCTACGTAGTAGTTGTTACATGATTTGGAACCTGCCGTGGGGGGCAGCAAATCATCTGAAAATTGCGAATAATAACTCCTCATTGAAGCATTTTGCTTTTGATTGTTAGCTAAGGTAGAGTGCGACGAGGCTTGTAGTTGAAGTCCTGGTGGTTGGTTCTGAAAATTTGGGACTGGAAATTGCGAAATCAGCTGGTAGCCACTAGCATGAGCAATAAACGCTGGTGAACCCATGTTACTACGATTTATGTCAGGATGTTGAACAATTGGCGGAGGCTGACAATTCTTGGCATACCTCATCACATTTAAGATCTCTACTTTTGCGTAATATTTTTGTTCATCATTTAGTTTTTGTAACATGGGTACAAGCATTAAAGCAAACTGCTTCTCCTCGTCAATAACTTCATTCTGCTTTCGTTGAAGGATGTCCAACAAAGAGCTTTCGTAAGACATTATCTTCTTAGAACGTCGAATGGGAGTGTTCGGCTGATTTTCACAATTGTCATTTTCCATAGATGTAGGACGTGGAGTGGGTGTGTCTTGCTCTTCTTGGTTGTTTTGGTTACGGACTTCCACAGGTGCAATCCTTCACATTCTTCCACTTTTTCTGAATTGCTTTTCCTGCAATATGAAATAGATGGTTATTAAATTTCACCAGATCTGCAACTATTATTGTTATTATCAATGAAATCAAATTCTTTTCTAGATATCTAGCCACACCGGTAATAGTTTCAATTCTTTACACTTCGAATACTTTACTAGGAGCTACTACAATTAGAGAAATTGTTAAAGATACTTGTGAGCAATTTTGGATATGTTTGCAACCTGTGCACATGCCAGAAACATCCGAAGAGAATTGAATGAGTGTTGCCACACAGTTTTATGTTAGAACAAATTTTCCAAATTGTATTGGAGCTGTGGACGGCAAACACATAAGATTAAAGAAACCTGTTAACACCGGCTCGGAGTTTTATAACTATAAAACATTTTTCTCGACAATTCTTTTGGGTGTAGTAGATGCCGACTATTGTTTCATTGCGATAGACGTGGGAGCATATGGCGGGGACGGTGATGCTAATGTATTCAAAAAGTCTCATTTCAGCCAGACTAGACAATAATCAATTAAATATTCCAAATCCACAAAAGCTACCTAATGATGAAACGGGAAAACCTATGCCATTCGTTATTGTAGGAGATGAGGCATTCGCATTATCACAGCGTGTTTTGCGTCCTTATCCTAGGAAAAACTTAACAATGAAACAACGAGTATACAATTACAGACTGACTCGTGCTCGTCGGATGGTGGAATGTACATTTGGGATTTTAGGGAACAAATGGCGAATTTTTCATCGGCCTATGGATGTGGGTATCGAATTTGCCGTCCTTATTATCAAAGCATGTTGTGTTTTGCATAATTTTGTGCAGAAGAGGGATGGTGTACACTTTGAAGACGAGGCATACGAATGTCCTTTGGAAAGCTGTCGTCCAACTGGAACACTGGCTAACATGCATGGTCTTACAGTTCGAGATTATTTTGCAGACTACTTTACATCCCTGCAAGCTTCAATACCATGGCAATATGATAAAATTTGAATTGTACGATTTTGCTGATACATGAAAATAAATAAAAGAAGTAAGTATATACGTACCATTGTGTGTTCTTTCTGTTGCAGATAATTCCATCCAATTGCGTATTACGTTAACACAAACTTCGCCCCACAATTTCTCTTTCACATTCCGGTCACTATTATATTCTTTCAATTGCTTATTGTAAAGAGCAGGTCTTTTTTTCACCTCTATAATAATTTTTTCTTTGTCCAAGACACTATCTACTGGGTCACCTATTGCAGGAAATTCTTCGTCAGACATTTTATAAAGAAAACCTTCGCTACGCTTCAGAGTGTTGAATGCCGAAAGCGCAGAGCTTACAAATTGAAATTCTGCTCTTATCGTTTTTCCTCCAGAAACCTTAGTGTAGGGGGGGGGGGGGGTCCATCTTAAAGTTAATTCCCACTCCTAACCGTACATCAATTATTGAAAACACAACCCTTTGGCTTTTACATCTGGTTTTAGCAGGACGTGCCCTTCTCGAATTTCTTAGTTATCTGGCTCTTTTTAAAAAAAAAAATGAAGAAGAAAGCGATACAGCGAAAGAAACATAACGAACCCACATTCCGACACGTAGAGGACTGACATGAAAAGAGAACAATAGCGGAGGGAGGTTTAAGTGAACAACAAAAAACTATACATTTCTAAAAACTCTCCCGAGGGATTTAACCCACATGTTTTTTTTCTCAATTTAAATACCCCAAACTCGCGATTTATTACACAGTGACGTTCATGTCCAAATATTCAAAAACTACGCTACGCTTCAGAGTGTTCAACAGTAACTGAATCGCGATTGATTAGTCGCAAGTGCGCAGGAGCATTTCTGTCTATGTGGCTCATTTTTATTTGCGACAATCGCATCGCCTCATTTATAGGTCTGATTGCATCTTTTTAATCGCGGCGATTATATAGTCGTATATGCGCGCATTCGTATTTAAAAGTGTGAGTTCCATTTTTGCGACTAAACGATCGCACGACAGAAAATCGCAAGTGCGCGCCTGGCCTAAAATAGTTCTTTTGCGTGTTCATCAATCACGTAACATTCAGTTAAAGGTTTATTTTCTTTAACTAAAGCCAATAATTCACCCTTTACCACATTGCCTTCGAAAGTAATATTTTTTCTTCGTAACCAGTCTTGGACTTCAGCTTTTTTAGTGGCATTTGTTGGGATTCTTTCCAATCGTCTACTATGATAAAACGCATTATTCATAACAATTATGGAGTTCATTTTTTCATGGTAATATCCATTTTTTTTTTCGACTCAAATGTGAGTAGACCGTTTTCCACGAATCCATCATCCGATCCTATATGTAAAATGCTAAGCCTCTTTCCCTTTCCAGTAGGATGTTTTAGTTCAGTTGAAAGTCCTTGTACAAATACATGTCTTGCACTCATGACTGTCATGTCGGTCCATACTTACTATATGGTCTGCATTAATCCACGTCTCGTCTAAATAGTAGATTATTTCTTTATTTGTCGTAAATAACGTCTTCTCCATGCAACAATTCCATTTGTTCCATTTGTTAAATGTGTTATATTTGATTTAAAATTCTTGTTCTTTACTTACCGAAAATTAAGCGATTTTTATAATGTTCTCATCGTTGTTATTTTAAAATTGGGCATCCACGTATTTTCGTTTACAGCTGTTACAATTTTTTCCACTATTGGTGGCTCATTCTTTCAAAATAAAGAGTGCACTATTCTTCTTATTCCATTCTTATCTTCTTCAGTAACATTATCCAAAACAGCCTTACTGCGAATATGTTGTTTAGGAGGATTAAATTTATGGTTTTCTGCGTACTCTTTAAGAACATTATAAACACTGGATGCAGAACAACCTAAAACTCCAAAATAATTAGATATTGAAAAAGCGATTTATTTGTTTTTTATTTACCAGGTGCTTTTGCAGTAAATTCAACATTCTGAACTTTTGTGTATTCGGGATTTGAAGACTGGCATACTTTAAAAGTATTTAAAATTGTAGTTTTTTCAGCAACAGACAGATGTTTTCTTGTACACTTTTTTGGTGGCGATGACGTGACGCTATTATTCATTTTTCAATAAATAACAATGTAAGGAAAATCATGTTAAAACTACATACGATATTTAACGTATATTACATACCAACTTTGTGTTAAAACAAAATGACTCTTGAAGAAGACTGAGTTATTACACCGCTGTCTGTCCGCGCGGACTAGACCGCGCGTCCGCCGCACACTCTGTATTGTTTAAAGGTATGTCCACATATAACGAACGAGCACAAATGAGCAGAAACGAACGCAAACGAGCACTGACGAACCCCAACAAACACGAATGTGTACAAACAATGACGAACGAACGCAAACAAATGTTCGTAGCGATTCGCTTGGGTTCCAAGCAGTCGTTTGAATTCGCGCCGTTGATTGCGTCGTACTATTTCGTTTGCGATTATCTATATGTGTGAATAATGGAAAGAGAACGAAAACGTCGCATTTTATTAGTCGCAAGTGGTGCTTTTCTTATGATGCAGCTATTAAAAAATAAAAAGACTTCAAAGAAACGTCGGTGGTGGATGGTTTCTGTTTACAAAAGTAGGAATCGTTACAATGCAGCTGATTTAATGACAGATTTAATACGAGAAAATTCTGGGTTTTTTGAAAATTTCACAGATTATCGGCGTCCGATTTTGAAAAATTAATTGGCATGATCGGATCAAAAATATCGAAAAAAAAACATTCTTCAGAGAGGCAATACCTGTTAAAGAAAGGCTCGCCGTAACTCTACGTTTTTTGGCTACAGGTGATTCTTACAGAAGTCTCAGTTAAGTATTTCATTAATTATTCCTGAAGTTTGCATAGCACTAATTGATGCTTTATGTAAAGAAATTAAGGTGAGTATATTTTGTTACTACTTATTTTATTAAAGTTCAGTTTACAATAAACTATGTATTAGCATTATATGTTTTAAAAAACTCTTGTATTGGCATGCTAGCAGACTCTGAAGAATAAGGCAGTGCAGACGTTTGTTGTTCTTCTGAGCTTCCCGATGATGGTTGTTGTGAATGTGAATGCAGAGTAGCTGGTGACTGAAGTGAATGTATTTGAAGTGTGTCTATTGATAGTAAATGACATGAATCAACCTGTCGAGCACCAGGTGATACTTCCGGTGTCATTTGAGGTGAAAGAACATGGCATGAGCTTGGTGAAGGAGCAGGAGATGAATATGTTTGTGTTTCTGCTGGTGATAAATAAGGCGACTGAATGGGCTGGAAGTTTTGTGACGATGAAGGATAATACGGATTAGCCCTTGTTTGTTGCGCACCACCGTAATTCTTGTACTGGCCTAGTTCAGCCTCAAACATTATCTGATCAATTCTGTATCTTGCTACTGAACGTGAATAATCGTCCAACTTCTGCAGTCTCATTGCCATGTATTCGGCATACAGTGTGAATTCATTTCGTTCGATTTCTGGCATCGCCGCTACTTGTTTGATAATGCCATAAACCTCATTCACTCTCGGGTCTTCTTTTGATTTTTTCTTGAGCAGTGACTTTTGAGATTCGAATTCCGCAATTCTTTTTGGTGTCCTTTTTTGTGTTGATACTCTAACGTTGGACAATGACATTCCAGATGACTTCGGAGTTTCTTGCGGATTGTCGATTTCTTCTTCTCTTTTTTTTTAGTTTCGTCATCTAGCGTGTTTACTTCTGGGTCCTGTGCATCAGTTATCTGAAATAAAAACAAATCAACGAAATAACAAACACGTTTCTTAATATTTCAGATACCAGATTCTCCAGAACAGTGGAAAAGAGCTTCATTCGATTATTTTGATAGATGGAATTTTCCACATTGCCTAGGGGCAATTGACGGGAAACATATAGTATTGCAAGCACCCATGAACAGTGGAACTGAATATTATAATTATAAATCAAACTTTAGCATTGTGCTGATGGCTGTTGTCGATAGCAATTATAGATTTATAAACGCCGATGTTGGCTGCCAGGGTCGAATCTCCGATGGTGGCGTTTTCAGAAACACAGACTTCAGACAGATAATTTACATTTGCCAGAGTCAGAGCCTCTATCTAAGACGAAGAGAATAGCACCCTACGTATTTGTCGCTGATGATGCTTTTCCCCTAATGGAACACATCATGAAACCTTTTCACGGGTCGTGGGCAAAAGGTACTCCTCAAAGGGCTTATAACTACCGATTAAGCAGAGCACGACGTGTCGTGGAAAATGTTTTTGGTATTATGTCCTCAGTGTTCAGGGTGTTGAGGAAACCTATGCTTCTAGAGCCTGAAAAAGCTAAACTTGTTGTAATGGCGTGTGTGCATCTACACAATTTTTTAAGAAACAGTCGCTCGTCTGAAAATTTGTACACCCCAACAGGAAGCTTTGATGAAGAAATAGAAGGACAGGTTATATCAGGTTCTTGGAGAAACGTAGGCCAAGAAACAAATTCATTCCAGTCTGTTAGAAATTTGCCACGAAAATCATCACGAGCTGCTCAAGAAGTACGTAACAATTTTGCAGAATATTGTTCAATAGAACGTGTGCCATGGCAAGATGACTATGAGTAAATGATATCGTATAATTTGTAGCTACGTTTAAATCTGTTGTATATTAAAAGCATTAAAAGGTTTACCTTTATTGTACTTGATGTTTGGCTTGGTTTGTAACGATCTCTAATAAAACTCATTTCTGAGAATGCAAACCATTGCGACTTATTTTTTTCAGAAGTTCCCATGCCCGAGTGCGTTGCTTCTCGTCTATTTGAAGCCTATAAATAAGCAATAGTTGATTTATTCAAGCTACATCGAAAATACAGGCTGTTTGATAAAAAGCGGAGCAAGCTGTAGCTCTTTTATTATTAACTGATTTTAATAAAAAAATGTTTGGTCTAATTGCTTAGAAAAATCTACATTTTGGCGTTAAAATTTTTTTTTGTCTTCGGTGTTAAGCTTGGTGACGTCATGTATTTTCAATTTCATCATTTTCAATGATGAAATTGATTTAATTTTTTTAATCAATTAATTTGTAATTGCAATGTATATATTTTTTTAGATATTCTGGTTGAAAATTTTCTTCTCTTTTCAACCGTATAAACGTTAGTCAGTTGCTTCGCAGGGGCAAATACCGAGACCTACTCGGCGGCTCGAAGCGTCTGAGACATCGAGACGTCATTGAGGTTAGAGACAAAGATACAGTCGATGTTGTTTTCGAGTATTCTGCGATATTTCAAACAAATTTAATATTTTTTAATGAATTTTAAATAAACGGCAAAAATTCTCATTTATATTTTTATTATTTTTTTCCATTATTGTTATTATTGAAATAACATTAATTTTTTGTACTTCTACGGAAAAATGTTTAATCAAAAATTGGCCATCGCGCAAGGGTTAATAAATAAAAGAGCTACAGGTTGCCCCGTTTTTTATCAAACAGCCTGTATATTGCTTTTTGCACTTACCAGTAACGACTCCCATTTCTTCTTTATTTTATTTGTAGTCATGTTAAATTTTTTTCCCAATTCTTCCCAAGCATCATTTTTTTTCCTAGATACTTTGTAATAAGGATCTAACGGATTCCACACTATAGGGCACTCGCGTACCTCTCTAATAAAGGATAACACTACGTCGTCAGACCATTCCATCGTCGCACGTGGATGATCCTTCTGTCGCAATAACACTGAAAACGTATTTTCCCGTCCATACCATTCGAACACAAACAAGCAGTTTTCTTTGAAGTACCGACAAGTGACGGAACACATTCGAACGCGAACGAACAAGTTCGTTCGTGTTTGTGATAACGTCCACATTTATTCGTTCGTGTTCGTTCGTTCGTGTTCGTTTGCGTTCGTTTGTGCTCGTTCGTTATATGTGGACATACCTTAACAAATAGTCACCAAATACTTTATACTATAGGTATACTTGTAACAGGGGCTTTTATTGTTATTTCAATGTACATGTTTAATGATATAAATAAACAAAGAAAACCAAATGAAAACTTACGAAACAAACAAAGTGTTTGTTCAGATTTGGGGAAACACTTTGTTTGTTTGGTAAGTTTTCCTTACCAAAATAACTGCCATAATCGCTTTCTGGTTGATCATTTAGGGAACCTAAAAATAATCTAAACTAATTTACCAGAAAGTAAACTCTAATTAATAACATCTACTGTGTACTATGGATTCATACTTTCATGAATGATCTGGAAGTTCATTTTATATCAAGTTTTCTGTGTAGTACTCTGTGTAGTTTTCGCAACTTTAACTAAAACAGTGTTTCATATAAACACTGAAAAAATAGACCTTGTTACAACAAACACGCGCTATACATATATGTTTATACTGTGTTATCGCAGTGTATGCAAAAATATGTACACAAATGAGAAACTGTTGAATTGAAAATAAAACAAACTATTTATCTGCGGTTTTATGATTGTTTGTTGACTATTTTATTGATGAGAATGAATTTTTTTTATTTGTTGTGGGTTGGGTATGGATGCTCTTGTATTGTCCTGCAAGAAAGAATTGTGGAGGAATATATGCTTTGTGCCAAGCTGAAAAGTACTTATATTTGTAATACATGTATTATTGATATAAGTATTGATCACAAAACTTTCACAAAGTACTTATAATTTTCCGTAGAAGTGTTGTTCTACGATGAGGTTAAAATATACTATATACAAAGAAAGAAAAAGAAAAATGCAGTTCTGCAATGTTTTTCCTAGAGTTCAAAATAACACTACAAAACGGCTGCATGAGGAATTTCTGTAGCCTTTATATAGTGTTTATGCACAGTTGATTTTTAACAGTATATTTAGCAAAGCCCCAAAATGAATAGTAAAAAAATTGGAATTGTAAAACATTTTTACAAATTTAACCTTAACTTCATGCCCATATGTCCACATTTATGAAAAAAATTGTAGATAGCATAGGTTTAAAGGCCTCGTATTGACTTTTTAGAATGAGTTAATCTTTCAGATGGAACTTGTTGTTGAGAGAATTTTCGTTGTTTAAATTGTTAAACGTCAAAAATACCACAAATATAACTTTTTCATATTTTTTCCAAATTTCTAAATCATTTAGTATAAATTTGGCAATATTTAGAGATGTGCAAAACAAAGTTTTTGAAAACATGAAATGTTGTCTCTCAAAGGCATCCGGGGGTTTATTGAAATATTTTATATTTATTTATATATTTTCCGTACTAGTAAGGAGTGAAAAGTTTTAATCTAAGTTGGCACCAAAACCGGGATATTTTCCGATAAACTCTCAAAGCCAATATGACGCACGTATATTTATTAATTGTACGTCTTCTCGTACTCTGAGTTAAGACCGTTTTCAAGATATTGCGAATTTTCGGTTTTGCTCATTTTTAGCAAAATTTCGTAAACTTTATTATATATATTTGTAAGTGATTCACAAAAGTTAAAGTTTTTTAGGTTTTGTTTTCAGTTTTATTCATATTCAGTTTAAAAAATGGTGTAGTAAAGTAGTTTAAAATCAAAGTAAGCAATGAAAAACACATGTTTTGGATGTTACTTTGTCTATTGAAAGCGTAAAAATGCTGTTTTTCTATCAAATATTCTTCAAATACTTAATCAAAAACCAAGCCGGTGTGATAGTTTGGAAAAACGAGCTGACGACGAGTGAAGACGTTAGAGTTTTGTTATTCCTGCTTCAGAAAAGATATCTAAGAGACTACATTAAGTGTAAAAGATGTAATAAATTCTTAATTCCTTAGAACTCCAACATTTTTAGTCAATACTTACTTTACAATCATTTTGCACCAAGCACCAAGAAGTTTATTAAGATCTCCATCATTTTCATAAACTTCTGAGCAATCAGGACATGAACTCAATCAAAATCTGCGTATTTTTGCACGGAGTCATTTTTGGAGTCATTTTACCATTTTTGGTAAACTTTTGTTTTTATTTTCAGTTATTTAAAAAAGTAATACACTTTAATTTTCATAACTATCAATCATTCTGATGATAGAATATTCGTTGCGAAAAGGGACACGTTTTTTGCAGTAAAGGAAAAGTGATTAAACTCTTTGTGATCACATCTTTTTAGTGAATTATGTCGAAACTGTTAAAGAATTTATAAATTTAAAAAAACGTCTTTCTTGCAACATGCAGCACACATAATTTTACATCAACAAATTTTCACATCTAATGATTTAATTTGAATTGTGACTCTAAGATTACCTGACTCGAATTAAGTTGCTCTTGTAGCCAAGCGTCGTTAAATAATAATGCAGAGTTTATAACGTGATCAATAAGTAAAGTGTTCACGTTACTCATTAGTTATGCTAATCATGTTATTATAAATTCATAGAACACCCGTATTATGAAACTAATAATGCAACGGATTCTAATGCAATGGAAATTATTGTGGTAAATAGATCATATCTCAGCGTCGTAGATGAATAACTACAATTATTGTCAATTAATGTTTTTATATTTCTTATCAAGGTTTTTTCTTCTTCATCAAGGTTTATAAAAATTAAAAATTAAGCAAAATAACAACGATGGATGTAGTAATTTTTTTTTTAATTTAACATATTTTCGAAACTCGATGACAAAAATGGAATATTTTCACAAATCTGCTAATCTGATTTTGTATGATTGATTCCGTACGTGTTCAACCCTGCAGAAATGCATCTACTAACAAGTATTATAATGTTTAAAATCCATTGAAAGATGAAACTTTAGAACATATTTTAAAAATGCCTACGGTTCAAAAATACTATGCATGAAGCATAACGTCGTAAGCTAATTTTCTCACATTAGTGCGAATAGTTTAAAATTTTTGACCAAATTCAAGTTCATTATGTAGCTCTAGATGACTAAAATTGGGAATCTTCTATTTCATATACACAATGATTATTTACACAATTTTGATTCGAAACTATCATTAAATGTATTTGTATTTTCGAAGCGCGGTATCTTCCAAGGCTGCATATCAGAATTATCATTAAAATCATTGGCTGCACGTGGTCATCACAATACTATAAGCCTGTTTCTATAGCATTTTTAACAGTTTCTCTTTTAACAATTGTTAAATTCGTTAATATATAGATCGTGCCAAAGTTTTGTAGTATAAAACCTATGTGGGTGACTTCCCAACAAACATTTGCATACTGTATTATTGATGAGTTAAACTATGAAGAGGAAAGAATGTCCACAATCATGATTTTTTAGTGGATCAGATTGTGGAATCGCCTCCTGGTTAGTTTCTTGGGAGTAGGCGATATAAGCTCAGAATCTGATTTTAATCTACTTGGAAATAATTAAAACTGTAATAACTGCACTGGTGTTCAAAATTAAGATAAGTTTACATTAGACATACTTGCGCTGACAGTCCTAAAGTTGCATTGTATAATTTCTTCTCTTATGTATATCACTGTCTATCCATACCACATTGCATGAAAACGTGTCCATAGTTTGTACTCCATAGCAAATTCTCTTATGTTTGAACACCAATGTTTGAATAACGGGAATAAATCCTATTAAAAATGTTAATAGGTTAATAGGTAAAATTATATCATAGCCCCAAGTGTATCATAATTATCAAGCAGGAAAATCGACGCCCTGCACTCAGTAATGGTAAAGGAAGCCCCAAAAATAAAGAAACTGCACTCTTTTACTTTGTGCATTTCTTGCCATGGTGTTTTTGACAACACCTCATACAAATCCATCGGAAGGGCCATACAGGCCAAAGGCATTGATGCCTCAACCTCAAACTGGATTCAATCAATGCTGAGAGGCCGTATCATTACGGCGACCATTGGTGATGAGTGTCTCCAGTGGTGGCGGTTAAGGAGTACCCACAGGGCAGAGTGCTCTCATCCCTGGTTTGGTCGCTGGCCATCGACGAGCTATTGGACACTCTCAAGGTAGATTATGATATACAGGGTTACGCGGACGACCTGGTCATCGGCGTTAAGCAAGCATGATGACATCCTGTCGAATCGGATGCAATTTGTCTTAAAGACTGTTAACACTTGGTGCGCTAATAAACAAGTAACAAGAAGTGTTGACCTAAACAAGACTACGGCAATTCCCTTCAGAAGAAGAAAGCTGATTTTACAAGCTCCCAAGATGAATGCAACAACAATTATCTTCTCCAAAGAGGTCAAATATCTCGGATGTACTCTGACCCAAAGGCTCAATTGGAAAAGCCACATAGATTAGATACTGCTCTTGCTAGGGCAACAAGGGGCAGCATGGTCCTGCAGCAGGCTCTTTGGTAAGAACTGGGGAATAAACCCGAAAATGATAATATTGTCTCTACCAAGACCTTAGAGTGGACAACGCAAATAAAGTTGAGCAAACTACGGTGACCTATTTTCGTAGATATTACGGGTGCAATGAATAGCTGTTCCACTGGAGCAATGGAGGCAATGCTTAACATCACCCCACTGCAGCTGATCCTAAGAATCCTTTGGTCAAACAATGTGAGAATGGAAAAGACATTCCCAAAGACAGCATAACTACTGTCTATGACTTTGAGACTACGTTTGAAGTGGTCATTCTGAACCGCCAGCAAGTGGCACTCGAGTTCGGAGAGTACAAGAAAACACATTCAGTGTGGTACACTGACGGGATGCAAACTGTAGGAAGGAGTTACGTTGGCATATATGGGCCAGGGTTTAATCTAATAAAGGCTCTGGGCATGACCCCAGCCGTCTTCCAGGCAGACATTCATGCTACAGCTCAGAAGACTTCATCTGCCTGGATGACGGTCGGGGTCATGCCCAGAGCCTTTGTTAGGTTAAACCCTGCATTAATTAAAAACTCTCAAATATTTTACTTTTGGGAGCAAGTCTGTGTGCAAGAGCTGTAAATAATCGCTCAAACAACTCGCCAAAGGCAATAAAGTCACTTTATTGTGGGTGCCATGCCATGAAGTGATCGAAAGTTTCCTTCTATGGACCAGTACCTTTGTGTGGCATTACAAGGGCCACATCAGAGGACTGGTACGGGAATGGGAATATAGAATAAACACATCGTATTGGAGAAATACAAAAGGGCTAAGGCAGTCGAAAAAGTTTATCAATTTGTCCACCCATAGAGCCAAAAAGTATCTCCGACTGCAGAAATGGAGTCTGAGAATAATCACAGGTGAAACAGGATAACTGCAGGATTATGCAATGATATCTCAGAGACTCCGAAGCATATACTCAATTGTACAGGTTTACTCCGCACAAGAATAAAATATCTTGGCAGAACTGATATAGAGCCGGCTGCAGTAGTAACAATCACTCCGAAGGCCATTGTTGACTTCGTCATCGAATTCTTTTGGTTTCTTCCTTCAAAAGTCCATACACTTTTGTATGGATATTAGTAACTTTAATAATAAAACATTAATTATTTCTTCTCTTCTCAATGCCATATTTTGTTTCAAATTTTTCTTAACTAGATACCTAAATGTTCACCACTGGGTTATGGAATCACTTATTATTTTGCGGTTAAAGTCATTTTCTCTACCAACCACCGTAACAATATTATTTTGTTATTTACAATCTTACTACAAACGTTGTCTATTCCAATTTCCGCTAATTGGACGTTACATCACCAATTTACTTGTAGGTGTTCGAAACTATAAGTAGTTATAGTAAAAAATAAACGTCAGTAAGTAGAAAGTATTGTTATTATTTCATTATCCGTAACTAAGAATTCTTGATGGCTACCAGGTATTATGTCATCTATTTTCACGGTTTCCAGTGACATATTTAACGCTGCTATGAGTAAAATGCCATTTCTTAAATCTTTACGTCACCGATCGTATATTAAGTCTTCCTTGTAGGCGAATTTTATATTATTGTTATCTCATTATAACTGACCTCGGTATCGTGTGTGCGAACTGATAATATCTGATCTTCACGTTGAGGACGCGTTATTGATAATTTAAATTTTGTACATACGCGCATATGGCATCGCCTCCACTTCATGTGAGCCTAATATCAATTGTTGCTAAATGGTAAAAAAAGTTTTGTACGCGAAACGATTTTATTACAAACGCGCGCCGATTCGACAAAATTTGCAAACGATTTCGCGAAAACTGCGGCCGAACGCACAAAATTTTATTCACCACGCTACGTCCGCCCAATTGGTGTATGATTTGACATTTGAATTAAACAAATGACGTCGATACGTATGTTAATTGTTACTGTTGTTACTGTGACAATGAGACTTTCCTTATCAAAGGTCTACATGTCGTCACTGCTAGATTAGGTACGAATTATTGCTCATTGCATTGTTGTAGTAATTGCTTTGGACATGAGGATGGAAGGTTTGTTTTCCCTGCATAACATGCCCGGGAACATCCTACGCAATTTGCAGTGAAGGTTATGTGCAAACAAACAACAAGTAAGTACTGTACGGATTAGTAATGGAAAGAGGGCTGTGAAAAACAAAAACTTAGAGATTGAGATATTTTTAATTTTATTATCAACCACTTTAATTAAATTTAAAAGTATAGGTAATAAGCTGTACAACTGATGATGAATATGTAATAGGGGGATATGAATATTTTTTTATTAAATAATCTAGCTAAATAGTGTAAAACTGGTTTAATAAATTAAAATAATTATTGCGCAAAATTCAAAATACGTAGACCTGCGCAAGTCCATTTATTGATTTGCTATTTTGCTATGTTTATAACCGTATATGTATATTATATTATATGCCTAAAACCTCAACTGTTAGCTGCATAAAATCGTCAAGTGTGTTTCTTCAGTACATGCAACCGTATAAAATGATAAGTTCACTATTAGCTATTTCATTTTGCATTTATTTCTTATAAAATACACTCCTACTGAATCTTTATCATTACAGACTAAAGATATATAGGTCATATAAGACTTAAAGATATATTCCCGAATATTCTTTCCTATTCCATTCAGGAAACGGAATATGCATTTCTAATTCCTCCATTCAGGAAACGGGTATACACTTCAAAAGAAAGCAATTGATTGTTTAATAAAATTGTTACATTAAACCCACATTTGAAATCTACTAAAAATCCAACGTATTTTTATATACCATACTATGTGTCTAAATTTAGTTGTTTTCGAGCTGCTGCAGGCCTTTAAAGATTGCATTTTTGCATTGACAGCTATAACTTTTCTATTTGAACTGAAACGTTGTATTTTTTTGCAGTAGGCCATGCCGGTCGCTATGACAGTAAAGTTTCTTTGAATTATTATTGTAACCGTTTATGCGTAAAAATGATATATGATTTCCTCGAAGAAACCAAGAAATACTTATTTTATTTACTGAAAATAATCATAATGCGTCTGCTGCCATACAGGGTGGAACAAAAATTTGGAAACTCCGTGATAACTTTTAAAACGGATGAAGGTATAGAGTTCAAATTTTGGGAAAATTGGACAGTGTCACAAAATCTATCTTTTGAGCTAAAAAATATTTATCCCAACCTTCATGGGACAGGAGGCTGGGGGGTTACCAAAAAATCTCAAACAGAGCAAAGTGTCGACTGGGGACTCATTTGAAAGCCATTTCGAAGGCTGCATACCCTGAAAAATATAGGTGGCTGTAACATGCCAATCCAGACTTATGGTCGTGAAAACAAAAATGATTTTTATTTTTATTTAATTGATCAACAACAAACAAATGCGCGCGCGCCTGAGGAAGCGTACATTTTTATTTTCCTGGTCATAACTTTAGACTCGAATGTCATAACAACCTAAAGTTTGAGTATCAGAGTGTACTTGTCTTTAAAATATCTTTTAAATAAGCCCTTAGTCAACCCCTTGATCCATTTGAGATTTTTGAGTACCTTTATTTTTAAGCCCCTTGCTGCTTGGCGGTAGGGGTAAGTAATTTTTGTTGCTGGAGTGCTTTCCAACATGACGGTGTCCCACCTTATGTTGTTGGACAAGTAAAAAGCTTTTTGGATGACAATTTCAAAGAATGGATTGGACGGAAAAGGACTATTCCTTGGACAGCAAATAGCCCGGATCGGACACCGATGAACAACTTTCTATGGGGCTATATAAAAGATTATATGCTATAATAACAACCGAGGTAATTTTGATGAGATACAACATCTCGTTATGCATAAAATTGGCATGCTAAACCAAAAAAATCATTTTATAGAAAATGGAGGGTTTCTATAAAGCGTAACTAAGAATATTATGCTTACTAAATCATTATGATTGTAATTTTGTTTTTCTTATTTCTTTTTGTTTGTAGTAATAAAGCTTAGCGTACTGCAAAAAATATACCGCGTTCATTCCAACAAAAAAGTTATAGAGGTCAGTGCAAAAGAAAGAAAAGCACCCCAAGCATACTATTTAAATGTGTGTACCTCGAAAACAATTGAATTTAGACATGGTATGGTAAGTAAAAAAATACTTAGAGTTTTTAGTAGATTTCAAATATCGAGTCAAATACAGGGTGTTCCATTAAAATTATAAAAATCATAACTTTGGTTTGTCACGTGTTTGTGACGCACCATATGTATGATATCTAATGAAAATATGTTTATTTGATAAATAATATAGCCGCGCAATCCTCAATACTGGTTTAATTTAAATGTATGGTGTGGAATTATTGGCTCCTGAATTATTGGGCCCGTTGTTTATGAAGGCACCTTAACAGGTAAACGATACATTCATTTTATGAGGGATGTGTTGGAAGAATTTTTAGATAACATCAATTTAAATAATAGAATTATTTTGCCACAAAACGGCACACGACCTCAGAATTACAACGGAACTCGTGATTTATTGTATCAACTGTTCGATGATAGGTGCAGAGAAATAAATGGACCTATTAGGTGGCCCCTACGCCCTCTGTATCTGTTGCCTTTATATTTTTTCTCCCAGGGTATTTAAAAATGAAGTGTATAAAGACAAATATCAAACGATCAATGCAATCAATCAAACGATTAATGCGTTACAAAACACAATATTGACGGTAATAACCAGTGTTAATGCTACATGAACACTGGATTTATTTATTTTTATTTGAAATTTAAAAGAATTAGAATACAAAGCAGGTGGACTAAGTCTTCAAACAAAAGTGAAAATGGCTGTGATTTTGTAAAGGTCACAAGCTTGAGTGTACAATTTATAGAGCTATGCATAAAACTCGAGTGCTATTGAGCGGAATATTTGCTCAATAAACAGTACAAAATAAAACTATAAACTTTCATACTTATATGTTATGACGTCTTCTTGTAATCAACTGGTACTGAAAGATTAAGGATAAGCGCACACAAAGGTACTGCACCCGCACCCCGTGAACAACCATCTTACAATTAGTTATCTTAGCCTAGACAACAAGCAGATTATTTAATATTGATACTGAAATAAAATTCTAACTTTCAATTTTAAGATGGCATTAAAACCTTTCTATTCATATTATTTCTCTATTGTTAAAAATGCAAAAATATAGTTTTCCATTCAAAAAAATTATTTCGTTTCATTAGTTCTTAGTTATTATTTCGAATAACTCCATAACCCGATGTTCAATTGTTTTTCTGTTTCCACCATCATATTTCCCACAAAAAATTAGTACAAAAATGCCCAGATGACCGAAATTGTAGGTCCAATAATAATAATGTTAGCAATAGTGCACACTTAACTTTGAACATCATGTGTAAGTAAAAAGAATCTTTGTATATGTGTATGAAAAATATTTGAATTTAAAATTAAATGTAATAATTCAATGTAATAACATGTTCCAGGATAACTGCGAGTGTCGGTGCAGAGGAAGGTAATATTAAATTATGAAAAGGTGTGATTTATATTTGAAACATTCTTCTGGAAAATAGTTAACTTTAACATACTTAAAATTCCCACTTCTCTTCATCTCTCATCGTTTATGTGGTTTTATTGGTAATTATTCTAATAGATGAATGTTTATATCTACATTTGACAAATTTAATAACGCCAGATGGCACTGGCAGTTGAAGGTGTTTGACAGTTGAAGGCAGGTACCGAAGAAACTTCTCCAATCTTCTATGCTCTACCGTGTCTTTTCTAGTAATAACTTTTTCCCTTTCAGGTTTTCAGTACAGAATTGTGCCGTCTTAACATTATGTTGGTGAAAGGTCTAATTTTTAACTTTATCATACTTTAAGTATATCATTTAGTAGATTAAAATTGATATTTTTAATATTTGTTTTCAACAATGAATTGCAGGGGCCTTAGAATTCGTCCACGTTGTAACAATGTACTGATCACGTATAATAATACGCGGGGCTTTCATGAATTATGGAGTCCCAAGTGGTCCAATTGAGTTCCAAAGGCAGAAATTTTGTTCATTGGATGTTGGCAATTTTTCGTTGTAACTAAAAAACAACTAAATTTCTTGATGATTTCATTATAGGTATTCGTGAACATTAGTTTTAGCGATTATGCAAAGTAATCTGCAATGAACCATCCGTTAAATAATATCATATAACACTTATTGTTTACATTTTATCCACGTTTCGTTAAACAATGAGCAGCCTAAATTCTCTAACAAAAATTTGAAAGACAGGGTTCAATGTTTTATTTTTCTTCTCGAAAATGGAACATTTTAGGACTAAGTTAAAAGAGACAAAAAAGTTTAAAATTTTGTTATTTTATAATGCTAGGCTGGTTATTTTATAATCAGTTAGCAAATAATGCAGCAGGGGATGTAAAAATTTCATCCCTTAACAGTACACTCCCACCCCATTTAGCCAAAATTAATATCACCAAAATTTCAATAAAAAATGACATGTAGTTGGGGAAAATAGTTAGTTATTTTAGTTACAAACGGGTAAGTAGTTTCCAAAATATTGGCGATATTTCAAAGGGTATGTACTTTTGCATATAGATAAATGGGAATAAATCGTCACAGTTTAACATGAAGAATACCCCAGTATACTTTTTGCCTAGGCTTTACGGGACACCTGTATATATTTGTATAATATGTGCTTTATTATGACGTGTGTATGCTTCTACACACTAAATAAATATTATTATTATTATTCAATTTTAATGCAATATAATTATACTTGTAATGTATTTTTATAGCTGCTCATGTATTTTGTTACGAAATATTTTACTGTTTAATTCATAATTGAAATGCACGCGAACTTTGGGTAATTTAGTTACTTAGGTTTAAGTAGGGCTTTATTTTAATTCACACAGATATTCATAGTATTAATAATTATTACATATATGTATATTCTTCCTTACAAAGACAAAAAGTGCCATTTTCTTTTCCGCTGAAGTGCACAAACATATCTTGACCTTGTATTTTATATTATTAAATATTACAGAAGTTGAGGTGAATAATGGCTTTTGCAAAATGCTCGTTGTAAATTTCTGCATTGGTGGAAATTACTTTTGTAAAAAGTATCGGAAGTATTGCACAAATGGAAAGCTCGTCACAATTGATGTGTTTCTGATAATTTTGTGAACGCCTAACAACATTTTTAAAAGTGTGTGCTTACTTTCAAATCGTAATGCCCAAAGATGTCTTAAAAGGCCGAAGTGTAATTAATATTCAATATGGATAATAACATAAAAAATGGTGTTTCGGCTTTAGTGGAATATTACGTATATTATTTTTCAAAATTATAAACATTTTACTTATGTATTAGTCTTCATTTTGACTCTACCTTAAAACACAAACGATAAGCTATGTACTAATCAAACGTTGACGGGACGCACAAACGTAATCAAACGTGACGCACAAGCACTCACAATCAGCTTCACACATTGACACCAGTTGTTAGTTAACTTTAGTGATAGTAACTCCTTTGAAATTAAATTAGCGTCATATAGTACAAACTCTTCAAAAATATCATTTTAATTTCAATAATTTAAACTCAAATTCTATTTGACTCCTTTCTGCTCTTTACCAATCATGGAAGCAATATTTAAATCTATTGTTAATTGAATCTGTTTGAATTATTAAAATACCGGCTTGTTCTAATAGTTACCATCTATTACGATTTTAAACACATTTAAGGTCAATTTTTAAGTAAGCAGATAAGCAAATTTAATAACTTGTTCAACAATTCAAAATAACTTTTGTGTTAAAAAATGCCTTTTCATTTAGAACAGGACAAATTCATTTTGGAAAGAAAATACGACTTTGCGTAGCCGTATTTTTGCAAAAACTTATAAAGGCTCCGCAACTAAATAATATAGCATAGACCATTCCAGTTTTTATTGTTGTATTAATCACAATGCGAATTATCACCTATCTTATAAATTTCTTATTTTTTTAATAATTTTCTAGAAATTGAAAACGTTCCTGAAATCGATATTGTAAATTTAAGGATTTACAATGATTGATAACAAAAAGAATACAATTATAAGATCTGCAAACTGCTAAATTTACACAACCTTTTTATTTAATAAGAGTTGTTTTCTTTATAATTTAAAATTGAGTTCCATCCTAAGGTGGAAGATCGAACCTTCTTTTATTGTTTATTATCGCATACTTCTTCAATTAACTGCAATGATTGCTTTGTATAAGTTGTATACACTTTTCGTCTAATAAAGCTTGCAATGATTATTAATTATAATTAACATACACGAAGTGCAATTTCATATTGTTTGTTTAATTTGTTTCTACTGTGAGAAATATAAAAAATTTGTCCCGTTCGTCTCTCCAATTTTCCAGATTTTTTTTTACCAAGGTACAGTTGATTTTTCTCGACACGTGAAGCAATTTCGTAAGGACGGAGTTGGTTGGCCAGTGAACCGAAAAAAAATCGGAATAACAAAAATAACCTGACGCTGTATCACCTTCTTGCAGTTCTGTTTCCCTGGCATTTAAGCCCTCTTAGTTATGAATTATGAGAAAATTTCTAGTAGAAATTAATATAGAAGGAAAGATGGCGGCGCCTGGCAACATAAAATTGTGCATGATTTAAATAAATAAGGACCATATAGCAGCAGATTTTATTTATTGTTAAAAATAATCTACAAAATCATGAAATTTGTAACCTGATTTTTTGACACTTTGAAGTGTTCGGTTAAACTGAATTTTTACATAAACTATTTTTCTGCTAGTTCATTCCTACACTCTCCCCAACTAACTAAATACAATCAAATCACGGCACACCTGTCATTTTGTGCATCAAGTTTATCAAACAAGAACCCAAGCTACCGGGCGAACATGAAACCATGGAGGTATTCGCTGCTCTACGTCGCGTGCACAATTCTAAACACCCTGGTGCCGAATGCGCGGTTTACTTTCTAATTTTCATGCGATCCTGGTATTAAGACCGCCAATTCCGCGCCTAAGCTAGCGATTACAGGGTCACGTGGAGTCTGCGCATACATGGCGGAGATGTACCGCACATGTAGGTAGGAAACCGGCCTGTTTTAAAACGATATTTTTGTTGTTCTTCTTTGAAATGAGACTTTTCTAACACTAATTGTGCCCATAGCTTGCTTTAGAAGGATATTTTGAACCCTTTTATTGTAAATCTTCGTAAATTATGTGGAACACTTGCAAAGCTTAAGTGTTCTTCCATATATTTATGTAGGCCCATCTGTTGATAGAAGGCCGAAGCATGCTCACTGTAGTCGCTTGGCGGTTGCTTTCTGAGAGCAATAAACAGGTGTCGCCGGCAGGCCAAAATTTCTCTCCCAAAAAGAGGGAAACTGTAAATTACGTGAAAATATAACAGGTACCTGTACTGATTATCGAAATGGACTGATTAAGAGAGGTCGCCAGTAGCTTAGTTATAATTTGTGTGTATCCTCTCAAATGTTTAATTATGTAATTGATAACAAAAGCTAATGCCTGCGTTATTGCAGTAATAGCTTAAAATCAGCTAAAGGTTCAATTTTTAAATTTAGGAACACGATAAGATTATTCATAAGAAAAAATAATGGAAAAGTTAATCTAAATTAGTTGATATTTCGTTTTAAAATTCTGTACTACAATAAATAACAATACAAGGAAACAAATAAATAAGGACACACATTTTTTCTTGTGATTGAAGGCATTATTTATAACATGTTGTACGACATTTATTAGATTGATTGTCATTATGAGATCTTTGCCAAAAATTTAAAAAAGCGCGGTTTCTTCTAAAAAATTGCCGTTCTCCCTTCATAAAATGAAAACAATTCATCCTAGAAACCTGATTCTGATGTCATCAATTTTTTGCTAAAACTTAGATTTAATAATATTTAGCATTTTGCAGGTCAGGTCGTGATTCATATCCTCAAAATTGACTTTTTATGTAAAGGCGTAAAAACATTGCAACATTCAGTTGCATCTGTTTTCCAAATTTCGCTTTTTAATTTTTCATTTTGTACATAAAATGGTTTAGTTAAAAGTGTTTTCGAAAGTAAATGAGCAAAATCCAAATTGAAAATGAAGGAATTAGGAGAAAAAAAGAGCATTGAAAGTATAAAAATGAAAACAAATAATGTTCAATATAAAAAAGAACACATTAAAAAGAAAAGAAATTTTTATTATTTACAATTACCACATTAGGGTGGTAATGCCCTAGATAAGGTGGCTTTTGAAGAGTCAGGAAAAAATATTACACTCAGATACAACTTATAACAGAAAGCTTTTTTACACTCAGATAAAACTTATAATTTCAGCTGTGTCATTTACAACCTTAAAATCGTATATTATCATAAATATTGATTATAAATAAACAAATCCATCCATCAAGTGCCATCCACCTTCTCTTTTTAAAGATTTGGTGGTTCAAAAAAGAATCGATTTTTGATAAGAAATAATTTCTTTAAAGTCTTATTTGATAAGGTGCTCAAATTGTTCACCATTCACCTCTTGACAATAATGTATTCGCTGTACAAAATTCTGTAAAGTATCCAAAAGAGTACTG
>JAWQRJ010000027.1:0-36164 GCA_033557515.1 Diorygopyx duplodentatus
GGTTACGATATCCACTATTTTAATAATATATTTCAAAAATACAATGTTAGACATAATAACCATACAACACTACTACATATAGAAGATAAACCTAAACCAGTCTATAGAGCCATCACTTAGCAAGGCCAAATCAGTAACAAAACTAAAATAATTGCTAATAAATTCAACATTTCACTTGCCCTTAAAACAAACCATAATCTAAAAAACATACTTAACAACAGTAAACCACCTACCAAATTGGTGAAAAAAATATTGGTGTATATACCCTTACATTCACATGTAAGATTCACATCTTGCAATGCTACATACATAGGAGAGACCGGCAGAAAAACCGAAATTAGAGTTAAAGAACACCTCATAAGCAATAATCAAACTTCGGTAGACACATAAATTTTAACAATCGTAAATTCACATTTGATAGCATCAAAATCATTCATCAACTAAATAAAAGCTACTTAATGGAATTTTTCGAAAGCTATGAAATAGATTCATTTAGAAAAAACCACCCACAAACTTTGGTACTTAATGATAAATTGGAAAACAATATTCCACATATTTACCATTCCCTCAGACACCCTTTTAATAAGAAAAGAAATTAAAAAATATATATATTTTTCTACTTTACACTAAATTTCATATTTTTTCATTTTATTTGCGTACTTCATTAATTAATTATTTTTACACTTTTTCGACTTTTTGTTTGCATTCTTTTCATTTTTACTAATTAAAGAAATTTCTTAGTTTTGTCGTGCTAGATTTCCAGTTTTTCCCTTATTCTCTATTTTAAATTTGTCGTTCTTGACTTCAGATTTGTAACCAGCTACCCAAAAAGTTGCCATGAATCTTTTTCAAGTTTAATACTGTTACGCGATTGATTGTTTAAACATACAAGTCGAAATCTATTCAAAGAACTACATAATTTTTGGATTCTATACCTAATTTACTGCTTGATTTTCATATAACCGTCATTGCAGACATATATCTCTTCTAAGATATATCAAAGAACTGTGGTCATGTAATTGTTTGCAAACGCTACATTTTTGAGGTTTTATCTACATGTCACCGAAATAATTCTTAATAGTAATGAAAATACATATTTTTCATGATATATATATTTTTTCAGTTGTGCCAAATATGTGCATTGCAGGTAAATAAGTAAACAAAAATAATTTCGAAGGTGGTTAATGGCTTATATTTGCCAACCTCTTTTGTATATCAATTTCAATTGCAACAATTTTAAGTTTGTTGCTTCTTACAAATTTATTATTTGAGGAACCCATCTCGCAAATATAGTAGATATTAATGAAAGGACTTTAAACTTCTTTTATTTAAGTAAGGTAAGATACGTCGACGACATCTTTTGCATATGGAGTGCTATCACACAAATTTTAACTCTCTTCTTAAATACATAAACGAAATACATAATAATCCCTATTCTATAATATGTAGTATTAACTTAAAATCAACCAATATTTTCACTAAATATAATATAACTCCTGCTTTAAAACTAATAGTAAACTTTTCAATATACTATCAAATTACAAAGATAAAAATCCCACCATAGAGAAAAACGGTGCCTATTTCGTCAGTTGTAATAATTGCGCAGACACGTCCACAGGTCAAGCAGGGCGTAAATGAACGAATTTAAGAACATCATTCAAAACCTAGTTCAACTTTACTACCAACGCATTAAAATCGTACACGACGTGGAAAAAGGTTGTAAAGTGGATTTTCTTTTGTGGACATTTTCAATTTGTGATTGTAAGCGCTTGCATAATTTTAACATTACAAATTATTTATACGCCAGAATTCTTTTCTAGATTAAGACTGATGATGACGATCCCCGGATCAAAACCGGCAAAATCGCAAAGATCGAATTCTAGTAAATTAAAAAATAATAATAAAACAAATAAAAGAGGTTTAAGTCCTTTCATTAATCATACAAAGATGGCTTTCAAATTGTTAGATGCAAAAAATCACACCTTATTGAGGAAGAACTAATTCTGCCAGCTGGAATTCAGATTGCAGAAATTATGCTTGGAGTAAACTTCGCTAAACAATTACAGTTCATACCTCTATCTTGTGATACTACTACCTGTCGAATTGACAATGTAGTTGAAGATATCAGCTACAACTTGTCTCGAAATTACATTGCAAATTAGTTTCAATCCAGTTTGATGAAGTAACAAATAGTAATTAGAATTGCCATTTAATTGCTTAAGCGCGATTTTGTGATGGAATTTGTAAACATTGTATGGTCTTTTGGATGGTTTTATCACGTGGAAAATTTCTACAATGCGTTTTCGCATTAGGAAATTAAATCGCAATTTTCTTGGAAGAGAATGTTCGTCGGGAACTAGAAACATCTGACCCTGAAAAATTAACTAACCTTGGACGATATAACGCAAAATGAAGACATTAATCTTTAATATCCGCCTTTGTTAAATATTTGTCAGTATTAAAACCAGTTCTTAATTTAGTATTTCACTTACTTAGCTTACTTTAAAAGTTTCTAAAGTAAATATTGGTAAATAGTGGCACATGTGGAAAACGTTCAGTCTCACTAATAGTATTGGAGTAGCATTTGATGCAATTACGACAACATTCCCTACAAACAGTAAGCGTTGAGTTATAAATTATTAAACGACGCTAGGGATAAAAATGTTTCATTACTTCTACCCTATATCAGTTTTTAATCAGAGAAAGAACCAACATTAAAAAGCAATTATGGATTAGTTATTTTTACGCTACGTATATACTTTTATGCATTTTATAGTGAAATACAAAACATGGCATCCACTCATAAATATGAATTTATAGAAAAAAAAACTAATTCATTTAATTTTTTAGGCCACCTGTATACTATCGTAAAATAGCAAATTTTCCCTTTACTAAGTTTTAATACCACCTGATAATTGGTAGTAAAAGTTTACGTTTCATAATTTTGCTTTTATAAATGTGCGTTCATTTATAAAAGTAATAAAGTTTTTATTACTTTAAAATCACGCATTTAAACCTATATTTTAGTTTAACGCATTCCTATTAAAATATTCACAACAAATGTTAAATTATCAATATATATATTTTAAATTTTACAAGCCATTTATGAAACAGCCAACGTATTCTTATTTAAACGAAATAAAGAATTCTAAAATTACAAATATTCAATTTCAGAATTGTGAATTTTGCATAATCGATGCATAAATTGTAAGTACATCAAAAACCTTAAAGCCTTTAAATTTCAACCTATCGATAGCAGTTAAATTAGCTTTTCGCAGGGGCATCCGCCGCGATCAAAGTGTCACATAAGCATTTCAAAGAAGTTGAAAGCGAGACGTGATTTCCATACACTTTGCATTTCAATGGTTTCAATGCTGCATGTACCTCCGAGTAGTGCATTGATGAAAAGCAATCTCTTTCTTAGCATATGAACTAGCCATAGAAAACAGAAACCCCAGCAGTTTTTTATTCTTCAATTTCCAGGAGAATTGAAAACTATTTCTCAACTGATAATAAGGCAAATTGTAAAAAAGACGAAATGGTCTTATAATAAATGCAAAAGTAAATGTACCTATAGTTTTGAAACGCCTGCGATGGTATTGTAAGTTGCTGTTTGACAATTTCCATTTCCAGAATACATGGTGTTGCATTGTTGAATACTGAAATAAATAGTAAAAACTTAATCGAGATATGTTTCAACTGGATTCTACATTTAAATTTTAACTATTATTTGGGACGTGATTTTACTTTGTTGCAATCTCCGCAAATAGTAAACAAATTTAAATAGTCGTCGTAAGTCTAATTTAAACTTTCTGACATTTTAATCTTAGACAGTGAGTGATGAGGATTATACGATTATTTTAAGAATCATGGACTCATTTTCTTTTGTTTTCAAAATAACAACAAAATGACCAAGTTTAATGGCGATAGCGCAACTGTGTGGAACAAAATGTTGTAATTTCTTAGTGGTACATTAGACTTTATTATACAAAGCTTCCGAGCTCATTAAAAAGAACAATAAGAGTTTGTGAAAAACTAACCCCTTTTTTAATGATCTATAGCTATTCACATTCTTCGTAGGAACCTGAAAATGGTTAAAGATAGGCGCAGATGACCTCATATAAATTTAACTTAGAATTTTAAGGAAAATTAGCGTTATCTTCCGGTATAACAACAAGCATTAGATGCTTGAAAATATTTTACGTGGATTCACATTAGTGAATCACAAATTTTTCAGAATTTTTCGGTCAATACTTTTCGACAACATCCATCAGCCTTCCTCCCAGTGGGAATATTATTCCATTTGCACTCATGGTCGCTACAGTTCGAACGAAAAGTACACCACTCAACCTAATGAAAAGTAGTATTTGTCATTTAACAGTAGTATCTCTACAAAAACAATTGCGCAAATGTTTCGAAAGTAGTTAAATTATGTGCCTTTCATAATTTATGTATCAGATGTTATTGTGGCTAAAATCGTTAGCCTTTAAATAAACAAGCACTTCAAAGAACGAAAATGACACTAAAAACAGTTTAGTATAGGACATTTAGTTTTTAATGACATACTAAAGTGTCGTTTTTTGCCGATTAAGCCATTGAAAATCTAATACTCATTAAACCTCCACGTTTATATGGCATTTTTAATATCATAAAACACAGGGGATTTACCGTATATTAGCGGCTGCTACAGTTTATAAAATTTGTTAAAATTAACATTAATTTATTAATTTGTTAATCAAAATTTATTAATTATTGATTCCATCGAAAAGGAATTCGAAATGTTAATCGAAAATGTAATGAAAAGGAAATACATTATTATCACCATTCTAGATAAATCCAAATATTCTGCCCAACGAATGAAGTAATGGAAATTCGTGATAATGGATATACTCTCCACATAAATCACGAGTACATAACGGTTCTTGTAGAAAAACTATTTACTGAAGGTAAAAAATACATATATCATAATTGCAATGTTAATGACTTTCTCAAGTCAAGTTATGGTATGTAGTGAACGAATATAGGCAAACAAGTAATTTTTTGGAAATATGTTTCCTTAGTGTGCAACATTTGAACATTGACATTGTTTTTAATAATTTAACCATGTTAGATTATAATCAGTTTTCACATGCTGAAGTAAGTGAACTAGTTGATCAGCTTACGTTTCAGTAAAAAAAAAACACTGTCTAATAAAACTGAACTGCGGTCTGTATTTAATAATGGGCAGAGCAATATATTATACTTGCATTTAATAAAGCTAGCGTACAGGCGTTGGTTGAAAAAATAGATGTTGATGTTTTCCTAGAGTAATGTGCAATTAAATTTTATGGGGACGCGATATTAAAACTTTTTAATGGAATTTTAAAGCTATGACATAGAGGGGTGTTTCCATTAGACGAATCCACAAAATAACCGCAAGAGAAAATTTTAGAAAAATCCATTGTATTTGAAGTATAAATCGAAAGCATTACACAGCATTACATGAAACGCAGTATAGTTTCGTATTATTATTCACAATTTACGCTGGTTAACTGTCAATAATTAGTAGAGAACCACACAAATATTCCACGAAATGTTGTCTACGAAATTATTTCATACACTATTTTCCTACATACCTATGCAGCGTACCTTCGAAAATATTGTTTTGAACTTGCATGAAATCTGCGAATAAATTGCCTTTTGTGAAATATGAACGTCTCCATTCATATGTGTTTGAGCACATGCTTGGTATGGGAATCTCGAAACGATACAGGCATAAAGTTCGTATTGGAGACAATGCTGAAAGCTGTAAGCCGCCTTCAGCTACAATAGATTTCGAACATCACGTAGTATACGAATATGTCAACGTCGACATTCTCGAAAACCACTCGATAAAATGGAACTAAAACAAAAACTGATGGCCTGGATATCGAAATTGAAAAGCAGTATAGCAAATATTGATTGTAGCTGCTAACGAGTTTCTAGCCTATTATCAATTAAGGAAGCAGTTCCAAATTAAGAAATAGACATCATAGGCTCATCAATTGGTCCCATGACACTACATAAGTCGTCCAAGGAATAAAACAGTAAATTAGGAGGGACTTCAACATCTGTATAATTACTATCGCTATTAGTACAATGGGGCATAACTTAGATTCACTGATTCAACTTAAACGAATTTTTAATCAAATCTTATTAAGTTCTATAACACCTAAAATTACTTGTTGGGCGCTATTGGGTAATTCTCCCTTGCGAAGCTCTATTTCCAAAAATGTGTTATCTAGTTATCGTGAAATATGAAATTGCGTTTTTTAGTAAAAATGAGTACTTTTTTATACAGAATGTTTTCTATTGCAGTCGGTTTTTTGAAATGTTCGAAGTTGAAAATCTCGATTATTTTAAATTGGACATCTTATTCTTATTATGTCATTCTACGTAAAATTTGCTGTTCTTTTAATTTCCAATACCACTCCCGCTATCTAGATTGGCTAGTTCAAGAGCTATGATTAATTTAATTACCAACTGAAATATCTTTTAAGGTAGCCAAGTATCAAAAGCAAAATTAAAATCGCAGATCCAAAGAGAGTCCTTTTTCTTCAATATTATATAAAAAAAGATTGACTAAATCGTTAACTTTAACAAATGTTCGAAATGTTGCCCGTGTTGCTCAATACACACCTCAATTCTGCACCGAACGTATTCACGCACGTTCTGAATCATTAGTTAGAGAAAAATCGATAGATATGACATCAGGAGAACAAGGCGGTCAACTTATTGGCCCATCTTGCTCGATCTACTTCTTAGGAAATACCGGATTGAGCTATTATTATTGGAAGAACAGCAAATTAATCGAGATTTTCACGTTTCAACATTTTAAAAAACGGATAGTAATAGGAAATATTCTATATAAAAAATTGCTCAGTCCAAATTAGAAGATATTTATCAATCAGCAGATAAGACATTTTTGAAAATGCGGCTCCGCATTGGGGATTTCCAAGTAATAGAAAATAAACTTAGTTATTATAACTATTTTTCTGGAAAGTTTAAATATTCTTTTTAAATTCAATTATTTTTTCTTCCAGAGTTCTGAGATTCGAGTAGCACACTTTGTAGAAGATGGCTCTTTTGCGAAAATCTCTTGCGAAAGTCAAGATCAAGATATCTGAAGTATAATAAAAACTTTGGTTATAACAGTAATGTCGCAACCTAAGCTCGATAACTCCACATAAAAACATGTTTAAGTTTTGCTCAAACCAACGCGAATTGCGGGAGCCCCCAACCCAAAACACGTGTCCATTGGAAAACATTTGTTTCGGAACATTGTTTTAAATACAAAAAGTCTGCTGTTACATGTTTCAAGAAGTTTCTGGAAATGCTGACTGTTTCGTAACAAGTTTAGGAGTTTAGTCACTGGTAAACATTCCTCTACAAACACCATTCGAGAAATAGGAAACTAATATTTGTACAACATCTTTAGACTACACACAATTTTCGCATCGTGTATTCCCCATATAGAATGAAGTATTGAAAAATATATGATGGGACACATCGAATCGTATTTCTATATAGCAGATATATGCAGCGACGTGTGATCTTTCAAACAGTATGATGATACCCTATCTTTTTCAAAAATGTTTTTACTAGTAGCTGTAAGACATTTAACAGTCCACTCTAATGTTATGGCAGTCGGTTGTTTAGCAAATATTTGAAATTTCAGCATCAAGTTAGCGCCTAAATTTTAGTTCATTTCAAAAATATTTGTTCCAATATTTGGTGGATGGTTAAAGATATACTAAAAGTTATTTTTTTAATAGTAAGCCATATAATATAAATATTTTTGTAGCAAGCAAAAATCAATCATATCTCTTTGGAAGGCAATTAAATTTGGCGCCAGTTTGGCCTCCCAGGTTTATTAATATTTTATCAAAAATCAAAATGGCAAGTAAGAACTTCCTAGCTTCAGAGTATAATTGTTAGATACCGGATAGAGAATATCCCCACAGTTTTGATCTACTGTAAAGATTTTTGATATGCCCACCAGGGATGAGGTAATAAAAGTCAAAGCAATAAATTTCAATTAATTCAGATTCAGAAAATAAATGCACTATTTAGTCGTTTTCATGAACGGTAAAAAGAACCTAAAGAAATGTTTTTTTGCAGTAAGAAAGAAAATATTACGTTATTTTCAAAAATTGGAATTTTTGTTTTACTTTTTTAGTGAAGGATAACTGTTTAAAATTGTGAATACACTTGTTGCCACGTATTGTAAAATGTTGAAAATTTTGAGAAAACTGGTTGACGACCATTGTCGCCAAGGACAATAAACACAAAATTAAATGTCTTGATTATCTTGACTATCTCACAGTTGAGTTCTGAAATGGATTAAATAATTTGATCCCATTAAATAATTTGAATCCACTAGACTTCATATCATCAAGCTTCGAGTAACTTTAAACAACTCTGGTTAGTTTCCTTAATTATGATGTTAGAAATTTGCATTTGTAGAGTATCTTCATCGAGTATCTTCAAGATATATCAACTCTTGACAAGCAGCTCCTGGGCGATGTATTCTGCTTCAGTACTTGAGAGTTTTATGTTGGTTTGATTCCTGCTTCCCCAACTCACCATATCTTCTGCTAACATGAAGATGGGGCCGCTTGTTGATTTTCGTGTCTCCAAGTCACCAGCCCAATCTGAGTCAGCGTATCCGTTAAGCTGCAAGTTTCCAACATCTCCGATTTGAAATTTCAGAGCTATAGTTCCATTTAGATTGAAAGTTCTCCTTATTTCTGTCAAGTCTCTTCTGGTTAGTTTATTCACTTTGCGACTCAAAATTGAACCTTGTACAGCTATATCTAGTCTTGAGTTGACTCTGATGTACAACAATAACACAATCATTCGTTTCCGGGATACATTTTATGTAACGAGGATCCATTGGAATCTTTGAGATTTTGCAATTCCTTTACAATCTGGGCAATATAGATTTCTTGATGTATGTAGCAAACACCGTATTCACTTATTTCAATTTGCACACCCACATTTAATGACAGCTTTCCCAAGTTTGTTATTTTGAACGCTTTTGCAATTTCATCAATCACTTTTTAAATTTTGCCATCTTTACATGTTATCAAGATATCATCGAGAACAATAAAATATAAATGAACAATTCCCCTTCTTCTTTACTATAAAGATGTGAATTTGCAGTGCTTCTCGTAAATCTGAGGTTCAATAGTGTGGTATGAATTTCGTTTTTATTTTTCTTGGTCCAGCATCTGGCGGATTGCTTCAACCTATAGAGACTCTTCCCAAATTTGTAAACTTTCTTCTGTTGTTGGCGTTTGGCAAATCCTGGAGATTTTTTTCATATAGATTTCATTTTCTAACCTCACCATTCTGGAATAAGCAGCGAAATTGAATGTTGTTAACAGCTGAACCCAACACCTAATAGTAATCATCTCCAAACATTTGAGTGTATCCTTTAGCCACCAACCTTGCTTTGAATTTGCCATTTCCCCATTGAACCATGCTTGGCTTTATAGCCGTATATACAATCAACTGCATTTCTTCCTGTTGGGTTAGTTTGGGTTGGAAGGGAAACAAATTCAATTCCCAGGTTTCTTTGCTGTTTATAACATCTGTCTCTTCTTGCAAGTCTTCATCACTCCTCTTTCACTCGTCTGCAATTCCTTACTTTCCTACTGCATCTTCGAATTCATCGCCATATTCTTAGAAATTTATAACTTCAGAGCTATTTCCAGGACATGATTCGCTTGACACATCTGACAACAACTTGAATGACATTTTTTTCAACAGGGTACTTAAGTTTCCCAATCGTTTCAGATTCTTCAAACATAACGTCTCTACCACGTCTTTAATAGCAACAATTAAATCGGTTTTGACATCCAGGAAACTGTTTCCTTTAGCTTATTTCGATTCTGATGATTGACATGTACATGTGCTTTCGATCCAAAAATATTGAAGTAATTTAGGTTCGATTTCATATTGAACAAAGTGACAAGATTCAAGTAGACTTCATCTGCTTGAATCTTGTCGCCCGAAACAAAGTTAGCAAATTTGATAGATTTCATCTCATACAATATATTCTTGACCTTAACTGAGCTTACTTTATCCCCTTCCTTGAAAATGTCACAATTTTCACCATTGAAGACCAATTTGAGTCCAGCTTTTGTCAAAGTACTCCTAGATGCCAGACTGCTCTATAGACCAGGAGTATACGACACACCTTCCAAAGTAATATCATTCAGTAACATATTCCCTGAAGAATTAGTTAGTTTATTAAATTTTTTTTGGACAACTGGGAGATATTGCCTTATGGCAATATGTTGTCCGTTTGCCTTAAATATCTTTTTAATTCCTTCACAAGAGTGAGATTCCTTTAGTAAATAAAGCATTATTATTATTATTAAGAGACTCATTGTTGTTCCATATACGATTTGGTACTGCGGTAAGGCATTTAGGAGATACATCATCTGTTACACACTTCGCTTGTTTCTTCTTCATTTCTGGACAGTTACCTAGTTTTCCACAATTATATCATTTAGGATCCTTCTTTCTTCCATATCCCTTCTTTCTTCCAGATCCCTTCTTTCGTCCTCAGCATTTCCATTCTGTTGACGTTGGTTTGCTTGCAAAAGTTTCTCCTTGACTTGCTCCAGTCTACCTCCGGTCTGATTTCTATCGCAGATACCGTTGGTTTGCAAACATCTGCCAAAGAGTCAATGAAAAGAATTATGATATATTCACAATTTCACCCAAAGCCCGAGTTCATCCACAATGCACAGAATTTCGTTGATATGAGCTTTCATTGTTTTGGTTCGAAGAGATGCTTTCCATAACTCCTTGAACAACACCAATTTGTTCACGGTGTTTTTTTTTCATGGATTTCCTCTGGAAATGCACCAGTGATAACATTCCAAACCTCCTCCTTGATGAGCATGAGTTCAGCTTTAACTCCCATATCTGATAATTTGTGGAGTTTGGCTTTTAATCCATTCGGGTTAATTTAATCCACTCATTTTACAATATTTCAATTCGAAATAATAAATGTCGGCGCGAAAATTTCAAATACTGCAAGAATTCTAAAAATCTCTTATATTCGTTAAATTCAATTAATCTTTTTTGTGTTGAATATGGGAAGCAAATGATTTTCACTCAGCAAGAGCTAGACTTAGTAGCTTCGATTTTAGTTGTAACTTTTTGAGTTTTGAATTGCTCCCATCTTACAGGATAGATTCCACCGAATCAATTCCTGAGCTATTTCTAGTTTTTGATTCAATACCTACTATTATTATTCTCTTTGTTGCCGCCTCTCCGAGTATTAAACTCGGTAAGGATGTGGCTTCCAAAGAGTCTGGAGATGAGCTGCTCCAACTTAGTTGGTAAGGTGGCCATAGCATTTGATGGCAGGGCACTTCTTCTTCCAATGACAACTTTAATCAAACATCTAATTTACACCGTATTTACAGGTATTAACTTTGAGGACCAACGCAAGAACCTCGACATTTCCGATGACTCCCTCCTTCCACTTTACAATGACCGCAGGGCACAAGCAGAGGCACTCGAGCTGGACCAGCAGTACTTTGGAGCGCCCATTGAAGCCTTCCGGAACAGGCTCACGAACAAGTGGAAGGCCATGCAGAAGCAGATTTACAACAGGCAAAACATCCTGAAGGCCAAAACAGTGAACGCCTACAAGCACATGTCGGTACCGGACATCGCGAACTATCATAAGTATTCTTCGCACGATTTCGGTCACTCCAGTTCGCACATTTTGGGAGACGTTGGGCAGGATGACTCGGATTTTACGTTCAGAGACGAGGACGCAGATGACGTGGAGGACGACAACTTAGAGAATAGCTACGGAGATCAGATCATGCGGGACTCGGAGAACGATAATTATGACAGGAGCGACGAACAGTACGGAGCTGAATCGAAGTTTAAATTTGTGACTGTGGACGAGCCTACTAGGTTTGCTGTTGCGCCGTCTGATCCAAGATACTACGCTGCAGATCCACCAGAAGGTATACATTTTATATGATCTCTTTTTTTACTTATGTTCCTCTAAAAGTGTTACCAAATTACTAACAATTAGACGTAGATCTTTAGATTAGTTTTTTTTTGTTAGGAAGTACCATGATCGAAAACTTTGACTGTCAGCTAGCTGTTGACTGAAGGACTATTTTTGTTAAATTTGAAATGCAGTTTTAAAAGTTGTTTTCCCAGAAAGTGTTAAGATTTTTATTCACAGTTGGCTAGATTGCTGGAGACTTTGTTTATGTGGTATTTTCCTAAGAAGTATTTTCTTTAGGAAGTTTCATATAAGAGCCCCGCTGGATATCTGAAAATGGATTAAAACCTGAGTATAACAGTGCCAGTAAATAATATGTGCGCCAGGACGATTTCAAACATGTCTAGGTACATTTACCTTACAGAGATTTACATTTTAAAAAATAAATTAAGATTTGAAACCCTATTCTCAATATTTTTTTTGTTGGTTTAAATTTTTCTAAATAAGTATAAAATTATAGAAGATTTATTGAAATTTAAAGCTTAATTTCAATGTTTCTTTAACTAATTTGAATTTTATTTAAAAAATGAAAATTTTAAAAAATATATTGAGATTTAAAACCCCATTTTCAATATTTTTTTTTAGCTAATTTGAATTTTTCTAAGTATAAAAAAAATTAGAAAATATATTGAAATTTAAAGTTTAATTTCAATATTTTTTTTAACTTATTTGAATTTTTCTAAATAAGTAAAAAAAAATTGAAAATATATTTAGATTTAAAACCTTACTTTCAATATTCTTGAACATTTTCAAGATTAGTAGAGTAAATAAGGTGTGCTCGTTTGGCCACAGCCAATAGAAAACGAGATGCCGCATGCGAAATGTTGTGCTAGGCGATTAATTATTCTTTCTATTTTATTCTTTTACTCAACATTTTCTGTTTAACAGCTCCAAAAAGCGATTTTCTTCTCAAATTGTTTAAAAATACTCTATAATTTTCAATATCGTGTACTAAATTTTTACTGTGACATTTAATAAGTTCAGGTGATATTAAATGCGTAACGTTGCTACTGGAAATAGAAGAAAACTAGTTAGCTAATACTTTCCAGTTTCCTTGATATGATATGATGGTCCATTGTCTAATTTTAAATGGAAAATCCAAATGATTTATATATTTTTTTTAGATATTTTACAGTTTTTAGGATGTAGAATCCACTCCGTTTAGGGGTTGTCTTTTATTTCTAACCTTTGAGGTTCAACCTAAACATATTTTCAGTTGAAACCATAATTGTCTGCAGTACTTTTGGCAAATAAAAATAATAATAATAATTTATTAAGAATTTATTAATTATAATAAATAATTTATTATTTCTATTTCAAGTTATTACAAAGGAATATAGTAATATTTAAAAGAACGCTAAACAAATGAAAACTATGATGGAATCAATATGTAAATTGATTATATTTCATTCATAGCCTACTAATTTTTCATGGAGATTAGTATCGCGTCATTTAGAAAAGTTTTCCCTCAGAAATGTGCTTTTCAGAAACGTTTCACGTTTGAATCAAAGAAAAAATACGGTAATCATTTGTTTTATAATTAATTCTAGTTTAGTCTGATTGATACAATTTGGATTTGTGAAAAGTTAGATAGGTTTTCGTTCAATTTTAAAGTTAATTTTGTAGCTTTAAGCTTTTGAATTAATTTTATTCCCCATTATAAAGTTGCTACTAGTTAGGAGATATACCTCAATGCGATGTGCAAGGTTTAACTACGGTTTAACCATCCTAAAAAGTTAAAACCCATTGAAATTTTCCAAAAAAAAAACAGATCTTTTACGTATAAAATTGAAATAGTTTATCATACCTAAACTTGGCATATATCTTTAAGATTGATGTATAAATTACAATGTAAAAATAACAAAATAACAACGTAAAAAATGTAGCTAAGTGCCAGACAGAAATTACAACATAAAAAACGGAGAAATTAACATCGTGTCTACAATAAAAATGGTAATACCAGTCGATTGATATTGCCATAATCACTATAATTTTAATCTTACATTTGAAAGCTTTGAAAGCTTTGCATAACGTAAGTTTCAACAAATTTATATTATTTTTCCATACTATTTATAATATTATATCATTTATACAATAATATAAATCTATTATAATACTATTAAACGAGCTTAAATTGTATGCTTATTTATTTATATGTTTGTTTTTTCTGATCTCGAAAATTGCGAAAATTTGCCGGCCGATATTTGCAGAATTTCAAGATTCCGTTGCGAAAAATCGATTTAGATAGGTTTCATCTTTCAAAAAACTCATTTTATATGTTTTTGAGCATTGGAAAATAATAGTTTGCTGTAACGGCGAGTTAGTTTGACATTTGACGAGTCAGTTTGACCTTTGACCACACGATGGCACTGCCAGTAATAAATCTTCTTTGTTTAAAACATGTTGATTGTCAATTATTTGTTTTGCAATGATGCCCTGATGATGGAATAAATGATTCCCAAAGCTTAGCCCTTCAAAAAAAGAGGTGTTTTTATTATCCACAACTGGTTTCTTAACCCGATAATTTATTTTCTTGTGTTATACTATATGTATAATGATATAAAACATGTTGATGATTTACAGTTTTCAAAAACTGTATTGTTTATACCGTCGAAAATATTTCAAAAGGAATTTTAGGTGAATTTTTATTCTTTTCGAACTATTATTGGATAATAAATTTGTTAACTTTGTCAAATTTATACTTACCAACTATCTCTTGTAATAAGACAGTTCCCAATAAAGGCTCGAATTTCAAGCACATTATTACTGTTTACGTTGCTAGTTTGAGAAGTCACAATGTATACGGATTTGTAGGAAACTATGAAACCTATTAATATTAAACGTTGTAAGTATGTCTACAATTTGCTATCCAAACAAGTAATGGCGTTATCCAAGCAGCTTTCTGCTAGTTTAGTTAAATATTTTTACAACAAAACGCGACAAGCTGTCTTTAATTTAATGCGCTCCTTCCACTGATTTTTATTGGTGAAGCTTCCTAGAACAGATTTGTTTGCATTAGACCTAATGAAACAGCTAGTTGTCCATGCAATTAATCTTACTTAAAGCTTTGTATTTTTTTCTCATCCCTTTCTTTTGCAAGAATATCTCGATCATATAACCTACGTACATCGCAAGAATTAACTTCTGGTATTCTTTTTGTGAGATGGTCGGGAATTCCTTTTGTACATACACTTCTTTTTTGTATATTTTATGGGTGTGGTTCTTACAGTTATTCATTCCGTCGAACTTGATCTTTAATGTCATCTCTAGATTTTTCAGCTTTATCTTGATCCCTTCCAAGAGAGTTAATCTTAATTACATCTTTCAGTTGGCATTATCCTTAAAGCCTTTAAGATGTCGATCGTAGCGGTTGTTTACAGTTACTTGAACTAGATACGTTATTGATTTTGCTTTTATACTCTTCCTCAGTATTCAGATTTGTTTTCTTGGAAGTACTGTTGCTGTGACGTCGACAAACAAGTGTTGAATTTTAATGACGGGCCGCTGTTGCCTTGATAAAAATATTCCTAAGTCACGTTAATCGATTCTGAAAAATTTTAAACGTCTTCTTACCGCCCCATTTATGGAAGCAATAAAAGCATTAACGTTACTTCTAGGTTCCCGTATACAAAACTAATAATAACTTATAATACTTGTTTTTCAACCAATCCCATCATTTTATTGCATGTTAAAAACTAAGAACCTATCACGTTCTTATTGAAGACATGAAATGAAATGTTATATGTTATGTGGAAGAAAACGCAATTAAATCTTTAGTTTCATTAGCAAATGATGTTTCAAAAGGTTTTGTTTACAATACTTTACGAGAATTTAAACATAATGGTCTGGAACAATGCCGTTATCGATCCGCTTTTTATTGAGGAAAACCTCAATGCAACTAAACTTTTAGAACTTCTTCGGGCAGATTGTACAATAAATTCAAAATTTCCATAATCCATAACAAAATTACCTAAACCAAAGCTCCCCAAATTTTTCCCCTAACGATTTTTTCTTTCGGGTTAAGTCATAGTTTATATGTTATAAAAGTTGATATATTAGACATACTGCATTCTTGTCGTATTTCTGATGGTTGCAATTGCATTAATCCAAAATGTATTCGTTTTAGAATCTCCTCAACCACGAGAAGCTACTCAATCAGATGGCACAGAGGGCAGTGATGAAGAAGGAGAAGAAGAAGAAGAAGAAGACGAAGGAGAGGAAGAAGAAGAACAAGGGGTAGTACAAACGCCATACGTTGCGTCAATATCAAACCAACCAGCACGCATATCAGCCGTAGATGTAGACGAGAACGCAGAACATGACGATAACGTTAAAATAGTTGCTGTGCCACCCAACTTTACAGATACTGACACGGCAGGAGTGTACATCATTGCTGTTGTGGCAGGGATTAGTGCTGCTGCCACCGTGGGTTTGATAGCATTTGCGATAGGATGGTACAAGTAAGTGGAAAGAATTGGTTCACTTCTATATTGCTGTTGATTATGCTTTGGAATTAATTTGGGAATTAATTTTTTTCATAAATGCTTTCATCATATTGATTGTCTGATTACACATAATGGAGAGTCCATACTAGTAATCGAGACTATCAGTAGTAAACATGTAGACTGAATTATATTGTACACATGGCATAAAGCATTATCAGAATCAAATGAAGAAACATTGTCTTCTAGAGTATTTAACTACTAAAACCCACTCGTTCTTTCTTTAGTGTATTATATCCAACATGTTATTGCTTTAAATAATAGAAAGCGTTATTCCTATTCCACCGACGTTGTAGTATGGCATCATGATATTTAACAAAATCATTAAGTTTACACCTTGCAATATTTCATGAGGCTTAAAAAATATACACTATAAACTAGACCGTAAAAACACAATGAATAACCTTTATAGCCTTCATTTTATGAACATCTTAAGGCAGATATGAGACAAAGTTTTTAAGTACAACCTTTACGATTTATCCTCTACGATGCAAAAAACGGTGAGGTCTTTACGCGATAGATGACAAATAGCCAACATTAATAGTAATATGTTGAAAAAGCATATTTCAACAGTATTATCATTCACAGAAATGCTGCAGTTGTACATATGACAAATGTCTTACAAATGCACTGGGATTAAAAATCGTACAACTCAAGTGGTATTTTTAAAAAATTAATTAACAATAGCATGGAATACATGGCAAGACATATGGATGAAATAGATGAAAAGTTCACTTTTACAAAATTATGCCGATACATTTGAAACTCTTTAAACTCCTGATTAGGGGATTTATTCAATAAGTTATGTAATTCTACAGGGCGATGCAATACTGTTGCGTTGAGTGACTGTATGCCTTATGCGAAAAAAATTGTTTAGGCAAAAGTTGAATGACTTCAAAGAGGATATAAAATTCTGCTAGAAATACGTAAGTAGATGATGAAGTCATATGATGACCATAGATCCTAGAAAGCACTAAAAGTAGCACTGTTGGGGAAGACGATTTACCCAGAGGTGATAGTACATTTGATCATAAAAATGTTTGCTCTTTTCATCGCCAAAAATAGGGGTCGTCATTAAAAAAACCTGAACCCTTATAGGTCCTTGGAATGCACTATACAGCTAATATTATGTAGTCTTATGTCAATAGCACCATCTTATGTGTCTGAAATAATCGTCTAAGAAATATCTCGAAAAGTTGTATTAGGGATCCGCTCAAAAATTTCACTATATAAATATATAATCAAAGTGAGATTTCACCATAAAATAATCAATGCCTGGAAGACTAACTATTAGTAAATACTTTTTAATCATGGAATCATACACTTAACGTGAAATTAAAATGAACCGTACTCATCATAGTTAACCATTACAGGTTATTGATTATTACCAATTAATTACCAGATTACCATATTAATGATTATTATTGTGGCGGATCATTGTGTGCATATGTTTTCTCCGCCTTTTTAAACTTAAGGTTTTTCCGGTTCAAGTTCAATATCACCTTGTTTCCAATGTGTAAGATCTTTCATGTCCATCCAGATTTAATGAATTTGAAATTCTCTATTTGGTACAATTTTTGTTTTGTCTTCGTTATTGCTTGAGTCCATTTTGCTTCACATTTGCCGGATATTTATATTAATACTACCTGTATGCTATTGATCTTTCTACCTCCCTTTCTATCATCACACATTAAAATTACCTTTCTTTGGCGTCATTAAAATTCATTCATTCTCCGTTTTAATTAGCCTTGCTCTAATTAGGACGTGTTGTCATTTTTAACATCATATGTACGGTACGACCTTCTGACACACTTATTTTGTCATAATGTGTTATTAATTACGTTTTCGCTTCACATGGGAATATATCTTCTTTTATTTCATAGTATGGTATTTTCAATGTAACATACCTCAAAACATTAACAGCAATGTAGTGATTAGGTGATCGCAGAAGATGGGTGAAATTCTGAATTTTAATAATTTGCTAAAACTGTTCACAAGGGAATTTCTATTCAAATTTATGCGTATTGTCTCTTCTAAATGTTTTTATAATTCTCTTGTAGAGCAAAAGTATATTTTCTGTTATCTGTAATAGTTATTTATTATTTTTACTTGTTTCTTTTATCTCTTTTAATTAAGGAGTTAAAACAAAAAAAATCCTTTAGTAACTAGTTATACGAATGTTATGCTTTTTAATTATAGCTCTTTCTAATAACGCATTTATAATGGTGCTGTCATTTATTAATTGTGTTAATCTTCTTCACCACGTCTCTAAGCAATTTTAATTTTATTTTAGGTCTATTACACAATTGCATATTTATTCGGAATGTGCAAGCCCATAAACGTCCGCCTTCCGCCTTCCCTCAACGAACGATTAAATTTAAAACTAATCATTCCTTAAAGATATCCTGGTATACGAATCATTTAAGACAGATAAGCGAAAATATGAGGCTAATTAACGAAATATATGTATCCCACCCCTAACAGAGCTTGCCCACCCCTTAGTTTTGATAGCGCCATCGTGTGGTGAAATGTAAAACTAACAGACTGAGTTAGTTCCATTCGACCAGCACACGATGGCTCCCTATATCCGCAACCTAATTATAATAATCAAAAACTTTTTTTTTATATCTTAAAACGATTTTTTTGAGGTCGGCACCTATCTTAATCAATTTACAAAAAAACACTTTTTTGTTACCATGTGCGGTTACCTTGGGGCACCCCTTTTTAAGACTGTTTCGCTGCCCGCCGGTAGATCCCGCCAGCAGTTCTGTACCGATGTATTCCATGTGTTTTCCTCACAACTTTATTTATTCACGATATAAAATGATTTTAGTGAAAGCCGAGATATATCTCATTCCTGACACCGGATTATTGAAATCCTGAATATCTGCCGGCAACTTAAAGCCGTCTTCCAGATTAATAGTACAGGATATCGAAAAAGTCCCACTCCTAACGGGCTTATAGATCTTAACACTTACAGGACATATTATAAATAGGAGTTAGTTAAAGTCATGACAGAGGCAAATGATATATTTATACTTGATAACGCGAACTCTGACTCTAATTCTCTGAATGCTAATAATGTTAATGATTACTTCCTTAACGTTCCTTTAAATTTATTTAAAGAGATAGATAATTCGATTGACCCTATTTAACTAGCTCTCATAACTCAAATGTGATGTACTTTCAGTTTAAGGAAGTATCAGAGGTACAGATGAGAGATTATATGAATAATAGTAAAACTGGTAAATGTTCGGATTATTTCGGCCTAAATATTAAAATGTTAAATAGAATTGGAAGTATACTGCTTTCTCCACTTACTAAGCTATTCAATATATGTGCACAAAAGAATAATTTTCCAGATATATTAAAAATTGCTTGTGCTACCCATATATTTAAAAAATGAGATTGTAATAGTTATTCGAACTACAGACCAATCATCATTCCCTCCGCTTTATCCAAAGTATTTTTGATTGCGTCCCCCACACTGTGTTTTTGCGAAAATTCTACACTTACAACATTGCGACGTGAGCTTGTGGTTTTTATCTTCTTATTTGACAAACTGGCAACAGTGTGTGAAATGCTGTGTGTGTGTGTGTGTGTGAAAATTCGGAAACTTCGCACTTTTGAAAGGCTTACCTCCAACGTCCATTATAAATTTAAAAATTTTAACGCTGCCTTCTTTATTTATATATGACTGTCTGAAATACATAACTTTCAATGTTGGATCATTTAGAACGCAAGATTAGAAGCATTCATTCTTGCAAAACAAGAAATAAGGCTGATGTACACCCGGAGCGTTTGAGGTTACATCGCTCACGTAATGGGGTAAATTATTATGCAATAATTCTAATTCTGTAACCTTATTGATTATAACCTAAAAAAAATGCCCAGAAATATATTTCTAAGAAAACTTAAAGAGCTATTGCTCGAAAAAGCTTATTATAACATTAACGAGTATTTGGAAGCTCCCCCAGGGTGGATGCAATTTAATTTCGCCAACTAATATTCTGCATTGTTGTCTTACTGCAAATTCCTAGCTAGATAACTTTATAACATATGTTATTTATTTATTAATATCTATTTGACATGTGTAAGACGTCTCGATGTTTTTAACGCCAATAAAGGTTATTATTATAATAATTAAATGGAATCCAGCAGAGTTGTGGAGTTACGTCAATCAAAAGTTTAGCCTACACGTATTCCTGGGTCACTAATGCATAATGTTATCATTGAAAATCCTACAATCAGTGTTGGATTTTCAATGATAACATTATGCATTAGTGACCCAGACCCAATGCTTTTGCTGATATTTTCTCAAGACCGATTTATTCTACGAATCTTGACGATGCCGAACTGGATCTCCTGAATTTCCACCCTTTTCATTATTCCATGTCTCTGAATCTGAGTTGATTGATATCATGAAAATGCTGCCGAATAAGCTTACTATGGGTGATGATGAAATTCCGCCTCTACTTGTGAAAGACTGTCGATATGTTCTTGCAACCCCTTTAAAGCATGTTATAAATCTGGCTATTGACAAGGGTACTATCATTCTGGTATATAAAAAGTAAGGTAAACTACCGACCTACATCCTTACTTTCATATTTCTCCAAAATACTTGAGCATATCATTTATACAACGATAGTTAGTAATACCAAGCGCTTTGTCGCTGATTGGCAACACGGTTTTGTAACTGGTAGATCATCTGTGACGAATCTTGCTTCACTAACTCAATATATTTGTAAGTCAAAGTGTTTCAAAGGCATTTGATTCAAGTCAGTGTCGCTTGCTAGCAAAACTGGATAGATACGGGTTGTCGAATGGGTTTTTGGAAGCAATACGATCTTAATTGAGTGACAGAAACAATTATGTTTTTTCAACACATATAAGTCGTATACCTTCAGGTTTGGATCTGGTGTTCCAGAGGGCATAGTTTTGGGTCCACTATTTACTCTATTTATTAATGATTTTTTAACTGCTATTTCAACATCATAATTTTTCATCATAAAAATGTAAAGAAGCTATAATATGATGTTGATGTGATGGTCACTTGGTTTTTGAACAATTGACCAAAGTTGAACACTGGTAAATACATTGTAACAACCTAAGTTTTTGGGATTTATTTTGAGATTATCCAGAGACTTCAATAATATCCAATTCCTCAGAAAACTATATACTGCGTATTGCTGCGTAGTCCAGGATCCTTATTACATATGCTATATATTATAGATGCTGAGGGTAGATGATTTGAAGAATTATGGATCCTATCCAGCACAGGGAGTAAATCTATGTGGTTGGGAATCAGAACTTCGCCTTACACCACCTGTGGTGCGAAGGAAATTACAGATAATCTCTATGCTTTGTAAAATATTACATTCTAAGGTCGACTTTTCTTACCTTCTCTCCAAAACTGTATATAATTATAATCTAGCGCCTTTCTACTTTCCGGTAGCTAGCGTAAATCTAGGACCAACATATTTCTACGTTCCCCTGTTGTAACTATACCCATTTATTACTAGACCCATTTATTCTGTTATTTTTTATTGCCCGCGTACAATTCTGTATAATATTACTATTTATTCTTTTCTTCAGTTCTTTTTTTATTACTATACTACTATACTTTGTGTAGATTTTGTCAAGTAATTGGGGAAACCTGTTGGGCGCAAATAAACATTATTATTATTATACAACGATCATTATAATTATTGTTTTGAGACTTAAGACCTATCTCAATATCGCCTGGCAGTGTTACGCCGTCTTGGAAACCAGAAAATACATACATAGAGTATCATCGGGTTGAGGTCGACGTTGAGGTAAACGTGATAGAAATACGGATCAGTATGAATGAAATGAGATGTGAGAGTGGACACTGTACACCTAGTATGTACTTAGCAAAAATAAAAATATGTAATTGCTATTTAAGATTTCTAAATTAGTACTTTAATAATTATTTTGCGTAATATTTTTTTATTTGTCTCAGACTGAGAGTAGAGTTTAATTTATGTGCTTTCTAAGTAGAATATGTGTAGAACACTCTGATAATACATAACTATTTACAAATGCAGTAGAAATAATCAGACATGGACCGGCGTTACGATATCCATAAAACTCCCAGCCATAATATTTATACATTGTTTCTCCATAAGAGGTTTTTCCCGATTACTTTCTTAAAATCAAAGATATGTTAAATCTGCTTGCACGGCGAGAAAGCTTGTTCTTCTCCGCATCTAAAACTGAGTTTTCGTCGGTCGTATTCCAACGCGAAGCCAACAGTGTACCAGAAATTCTCCGATACTGATCATATTTGGGTTGTTATAAAACAAAACCTAGGTACAATATTTCGAAGCGGCTTGATTTATAGCAGTTGCGCCAATTATCTAACATCTTGGTACACATCTTGTATTTCTAAGACTTGCTTTATAAATTTGATTGGAAAAGAAGGGAAGCTCTTACTAGTTCTGTTAGTAAGAATATATTATTGTGCGTTCCACATAAGAATTGAGTGTTTTTATTGTTTATTATCATTTACTGTTAAGGTTTTGACGCTTCTTTTAGGGCTGTAATTCCATAAAATTATATTTCATTCGAAAATCCACAGACACACATAAGATCTGGCATCGCCTCTTTGGGCATATTGTATACTATCCCCTACTTTAAGGACATAAATCGGGAATAATATAAAGGATATCGTTTATTTATACAATTTTTTATTTATACAATCGCACTGGTACATTACTAATACTCCAAATCTTAATATGTCAAGTTTTTTAACTGGGTAGCAGGCAACAACCGAAATCTAAGGGTCAGAGAAGCAACTTTTCACAGGACGCAACTTTTCACAGGACGCAACTTTTCATAAACAACCAAAGCAAACTTAAGTTTGCTTTGGTTAAAGCAAACTTAAGACTCATTTTGGCTACCCTTGACCTCTCCTAACCGTAACTCAGGACGACTAACGCAAAAATTTAAGCCGTTCCTGCCCAGTTCACATTTTAAACTCCCTGAAGAAAGACTTTCGCACTACTTTAGAATAAGTTTCACACCATTTTGACTTCTGTTCAACTTAATTCAATAGTATTGTCTTCTTTTGCAGATTAGCATATATACCGGGTGTAAAAAATAAGGTGTTACAGGTTGATATCTCATAAACAAGGCATTATTGATAAAAATGGTTTCCACAAGAATTGTTTGGTTTCATGGAGAAAATGTCATAGCATTGGTTGTTTTTATTTAGTGGAAGGTCATTTCAGGGCTAACTATATTTATTTAAAACAGTAAATAACTTTTGTCTCAAATATTGTCGTATACATCTTCAATTTTCCGAGATCGTAGATCTCGGGTGTTTCTATGAGTAACATCGTTCTCTCCTCCTGTCCGTACAAGTTTAAGCAGTAAACTGCAGTGAAAGACAGGTATTTGAAACTAGTGCGATTTCTAGATTACTAGATTTCTTCACGATGGATGTGCTGAGGCAAAGAGAAATAAATCTTCAACGGTAACAAGTGAAGAAAATTCTTAGAAATTTCATCCCTATCATATGTCCATACACTAAGACTTTCGCGGGTCTAAGATCACTTAAATCGTGTTAACTTTTGTAATTGGATCAATTGACCAATTTGATGTCTTCGGACGAAGCTACATTTGCGAACACAAGCCAATTTAATAGGCATAATATGCACTATTTGTCTTAAGTGAATTATTTCAGGTTATTAGTAATTGCTACCTATCGCGTGAAAATTCGACAAAACATTAAAATGATATCTAGAACTTAAATATCATTGCTTGTTACAGATTTAGGAAGAATAATTTTCTATGCGACGTAATTGTTAAAACGTTGAAATTGCCATTTTCCCCTACCCAATTTGCAGAATAAACTAGGAAAAAGATATGTTGCATGGTGTTATAATTAGCTCTGTTTTATATAGTACTAGCATTGGGTTTTCACCTAGTGAAAGCCGTTCCGAAATATTTTACTTAGTTTTTGTTTTATAACAATCCAAATATTGTAAATTTCGAAGAAATTCTGGTACACTGTTGGCTTCGCAATTTTTTTCTGGAGTAATTACCAGGAAGTCGACCGACGATAACTCACTTTTAGATGCGGAAAAGAACAAGCTTTCTCGTGGTGTGAGTAAATTTAACACATCTTTGATTTTAAGAAAGTTATCGCGAAAAAACCTCGTATGGAGAAACTATGTATAAATTTTATGGCTGGGAGTTTTATGGATATCGTCACGCCGGTCAGACATGCCATATATTACGTACATAGGTACCTTATTTTCCAACCTTAGTTTAATCAGCTCCTTCCTGCCCCCTATCACATTTTTTCCTCCGTATGCGTAGACTATAAATTGGCCCTTTTATCACAGATTCTATAATTCTTTATTTGAGTGGTAATAAACTTAAATAAATAAATAGAGTTTTTACTATCTATCCATCAGCTTCAAGGTTTTTGCTTGTAGATTTTCCTGCTATTTTGATAATTTGTGCAATACTAGGTATAATAGTATGTTTACTATTTGGTAAGTAATGGGAAATTAAAACCAAGAATATAATTTCTGAAATCGAAAATGCAAGAAAGTTTTTATAATCCATTTATATTTATTTTTTTAAACCGCCTAAATAAATTCGGATTTTTCATCTCGTATAAATTGTGTCGATTGCTGAATCTACCTTTTATACACCTTTATTTGTAATTAGAACACAAATATTCAACCAACAAAAATATTCTGTATTGTATTTGAGTACAAAATGGGGAATAATACTGAAAAAAGTATTGAATACGACTATCTAATTCTGATATCAACGAAGCTGGGTATTCGAAAACAACCCATGTCTGATATCAAAGAATATCATCTTGATCTAAATGTCCAATGTTGCTTTTTACACTTCAAACCCTTACACGTGTTTAGATACGATTTATGCCACAAATCGCATCTAAATACCTATAGGGGGTATTTGACAATAACACCCAAATTGTTATGTTATTGTAAACCAGTTATCTGCTAGGCATACTTCAGACTTCTTGATCTTCGTCTAGTACATCCAGTAACGGAACATTCATACGGTTAATCTGTTAATTCATTAGAGGTGCTGTTTGTTTGTGTTTGTATATTTCGAAAGCTTCTAAAGCTTCTAAAACGTCTAAAACGTCTAAAATTCAAAAATTTTTGTTTTTCGTCGCAAAATTATAAAAATGAAATATTATTCTGTGAAATATCTGTATTTATAGCAACGTACATGTTCTTCGTATCTTTAGATACTCACATGTAAGGGGAATAAAAAGTTATTGTAGAACATTGATGTTGTTTGATTATAACATAAACTTTCTTTATTTTTAACTTAATAATAATAAATTGATTTCTGAGCTAATGCTAAGCTTGATAAGTTATCAATTTTTGAGCTAATGGCGAAAAAGATAGCGATCTTGCAAGTTCTTGGTAATCAATAATAATTGATTTTCCATACCAAGATTCCATACATCTCTAATTTATTTTACCTAATTTCTTTAATTGAATTTTAATTAGTGGTGCCAAATCATAGTGGATAATAATTGCTCATTAACAGAGTTGTTTTCTGCAGTCTCTTGATATAGAGGAAATAACAATTTTTCCAATTTATAACAGTACTATGTTCTAAATATCTCATGATGTAGTTGTATCCCTAGTTTTGTTTCAACTTCTGCAGTAATTTTATACTCATTTATCGAAATGATTTAATATGGCTGCAAGGAAGTTTGTTAATTTATTGCTTTTAGTTAAGTTTTTCATACACCTTTTCTTCAATTTTCCACACAGTTCGTTGCACTTTCTTTTTACTGTCTCTGCTGTGTATTCTTTTCTTCTTTCTTTTTCTTCTTTTTTTTAGCATGTCTAATGATTTCTTAACAGTTGTAACAGTTGTGTAAGAGTTGTAGTTGATGGCATGCTATTATTGTAGGCACTGATATCATAAGTATTAATAATTGCATTCTATTACCAATTAATTTAAGTTTTTTTTTCTCATTCTTCAATACACCTTAAGTGTTCTGTAAGACAGAATAGTAGATTTCTTTTCTATATATCTTAATAATTATGGGTTCTTACTTGTTCTAATACCTAATTTGATTTTGTATAACGTCAATAACTCTTTTATTATTTTACTATTAAATTCTCGTCCTTGACCACAATAAACTTCTCGAGGTATCCCGTAATGTGAAAAATATATTAACAATATTGTTGCAATGGCCATTAGATTTTTAGTTCCCACTTTTATCTTATATTATATTAAGGCTTCTAGTTGTTTTTCGAGCTCCTACTTACACCACGTGTACGTTTTGTTATTTTTTGACCTTTGTCTGTGAATTTTTTTTGATATAGTTTGCAACATAATTGATATCTTCTCCTTAAATGGAAGTCTTCTCCTTAAATTAATAAATGTTATTACATGTTATATAGCTGTTTGATTTTAATCCCTATATTCCTTTTATGTTGTAGTGTTATAACATGTAAATTGAATGCTTTTATTGTTTATTTTCATCTGTTGTGACTATTTTGAACCCTCTTTTGCTTATTTAAATTTTGTTCAACATTTTATTTCATACTTTCATGCCATTAATGCAACAAAATAGGAGAGTTAAAAAAGAGGAGATCACATAAGGGGAAGTATCCCAAACAAAGAAGCAACTATAAGTGCAGCTAGTATTGCGTTTGGAATTCTTTACAATACGTTAAACAAACACTTAAAAGAGTTGAGAGAGAAAGCTAATAATACACAAGGATGATGAGAAGCTTGCACAGTACTTGATATGCTTAGAAAAGTGGGGATGTGGACTACCTCGGAATGAAGTTTTACATAAAATAAAAGAATATGTTTCTCAAAATTATATAATAACACCATTTAACAACAATGAACCAGGCAAAGATTGCTTTATTGCCTTTAAAGCAATAAATAAATAAATTTCGGATTCATATCTTGATATGAAATTCATTTCTTCCAATGGCTAGTTTGGGTCATATTTAGTTCTGACAGGTGTCTGTACCTATCAAAACTAAGCAAAGAAAAAACTATTTTTAATCTATAAACGTTTGTTACTAATTATTACTATAAACATAAAATATCACTACATTTTATTTGGATAGTTTATAATGTAGACTAGATTGATCTCGCAACACTTTAGCTGCTTTTTCTGGTGTTAAATCCCTTTGAATTTGCCCAAACATCTCATAACCAACCATGAATTTCTTTATTGTAGCCGACCTGAGTAAAGGAGGAAAGTACATTCCATGAAAAGTCCAATGATCCTGATTGCTTCGTAAATATTTTCCCGTTGGAGCACCATGCCAACCCATCGAATAGGGAAAACTACATTTGAAAATATTATCGTACTTGCAAACGGTGACTTTTAAAATATCAGCCAAGTACTTCTTCTGGTTGGCATTTAAATCCGTGAAGCGTAACACTTGTTTCTTTGGTAATAACATAGTTTCAAAAGGCCAACATGCCCAGTAGGGTACCAGCACAACCCACTCCTCATTCTGATGTACAATTCTTTCGTTTTTTTCCAATTCTTTTTTCACGTAGTCCATCAACAGTGGCCTACCAAACTTCTGATAATATCTTTTGAGATTTACATCCTTAATCCTCGGTTCGTTTGGAAGGAAACTGGAAGCCCACACTTGACAGTGAGGATGAGGATTTGAACAACCCATTATCGTGCCTCTATTCTCAAATATTTGCACCCACGTGTAGGTATTTCCCAATTCGTCTAATTGTTTTACCTAAAACAACATTTTGCTACGATTTCATCTAACATATTTCAACTATACTTACCCATTCAGCAATAACATCAAGGATCTCTTTGGAAGTCATTGTTCCTATATAAGCGTCAGACTTGGGATGAAAGCATATCACTCTACAAGTTCCTTTGGCTTCTTCTATTTGGAATAATGGATCATCAGATTTGTTAGGACTGGGACCTTTTTCTAGGAGTGCTGGGTAATCGTTCGTGAACACATACACAGAATCATATTTGGCAGTTTCTATCCCACATGGCCTAACCACTCCTGGGCAGAGAGGATTATCAGGATCGAATGAGGGAACGTTTTCTTCTAGAACATTCTCTACTTGACCACTCCAAGGACGCAGCATACGGTGTGGGGATACTAAAACCCACTCATCCCTGAGCGGGTTATATCTTACATGTTGGTGCTCTGGAAAAGAAAAAAACAAAAAATCTGAATCTTGTCCTGTTAAGATTTTGCTGCGATATATTATTGCATTTGATAAAATCGGCTTAAAGGTTAGAGCTTGCAGTTTTCTTTAAGAGGCTAAGCAGTATACACCACAAGATATGTCGTAAAAATACAATTCATAAAGTTTATAGCCTAAATTTTATGGTCACGACAGAAGATATGAAATAGATCCTTTACAAATTTTATAGTTTTTATACAATTGTGTGCGATTATGGTTAGGTGCTTATATGTTATCTGGCAACCGACAAGTGTTAAATGTATTGTTGTATTGCCTTACTTAAATATGCTATTACTAATTGAAATTATGGTGCGCATATGCATTGCCAGATAGAATAGCTTCTATTAAACTGAGTGTACTCATAATGCGCACTACTTGAAAAAAAATATTAGCTAGCTGACTACAAAAGGTTTAGTGATATAATTTCTTTCTTTAAGTACGTCTTTGGTATTATATAGCTTTAGAAATATATATGATCATATTAAGTATTAAAATATAGTATAGAAACCAGGAGTACATGTACTGTTTCAAGTTTACAAAAATTTGGCTTAAATGTGAATTAATTAATTTTTTGGTTTAATGTTTTAAAGATGGTGGCTGAAAGTTAGTCGCTAAGTTTGTCAAACAAATTCTGAAATCTGTTGAAGTTGAACTTTATGGCTCCCATAATATTTACTATTTAGTTTTGCATGGGAAATATATGCAAGCCTTTGAATGGATGCATAGCCTGCTATTTTTTGAGCATGAGAGGAGAAATTAACAAGATACTGAAGAGGTTATATTATTTTTATAAAGTTAGATAGAGAATCATCAGGTCTATATGGATGAGTTCCTCTACAAGTGTTACTCTACAACTCTTGTAGAGGAACTCATCCATATAGAACTGATTGATGAAAAAATCCAAACCAAACGCATTCGAACCGAACCAAATCAGATGCAAACCCAAGCCGAAATAAGAAGCAAGCCTAACCAAATTTTATCCAAAAACAACCAAATCCAATACAATTGAATCCGAACCTAATCCAATCGAGACCAAACCGAACCGAACCAATACAATTTCATTTTTCTTCTTCCATTTCTTTCATTCTCTTCTGCTCTCTACTCTTTTTTCCCACTTCTTTCTTTCATTTCACATCTTTCTTCTGGTTTATTATCAATCTGACTTCAACCTCCTTTCTACTTTGCTCTACCTTTCTTCATTCTGCTTTTCCATTTTGCTTTTCTGTGACCATTCTTCCATATTCCCACTTTTTTTTCCTTTCTTCCCTATCTCTGCTGATGTCTTCGTGTTTCTTCTTTCTTTTTCAAAGAATTTGGTTCGTCAGTCTTTTCGCCCTTCCCTCATCATTTAATGCACTATTTCCTCCCCCTTCTTCTGGGTTCTTATTTTTGTTCCCTCTATCTTTGTTCATCTGAGTATTGCACATTTGTCCGCCCTTCCTTCTTTTTTGCATCTTCCTATTCCGTTTTCCTTATTTCATTCTTTATTCTCCCTTCAGCCTATATTCATCGACTTTTTAACTTTTTTTTAGTTTCGCACTTTATGCTACTGTTGCCTATATTTCTTATAGCTAAATTTTGATACGTTGTGCTTCATTTCTCTTCCCATCCCTTGCCGCTCTTCCCCATTTCTCCCACATTCCTTCTTTCCTTTGTTAATTTTTTCTGGAAACTTCTTCTACCTTCTTTCTTTTTTCTTTCTTCGTCGAAACCATGCTCGTTTTGTTAGTTCGCATTGGATTAATACTGTTTGGATTGTATATTTCTTTCTTCTTTCATTTTCCTTCCGCCTTCCCCCCTTTCTCTTTGCTTCCGATTTATTTCTTCCTCATTCTTTTTATAAGTATTCTATCTTCTTTACTTTCTACTTCTCCTTTCTATTTTTTTTTAAATCTTATTGTTCTTATCAACCTTCTTCCTTCTATTCCTTTTTTCCCTTTCTACCCTTCGTCTTTTTTCTTCCTGCTCCCTTTCACTTTTTTTATTCTTTTAGTTCCCAAAATGTATGCCCACCTTTCATATCAGATAGAATCATCGAATTTTAAGCTACTTCTCTAATTTCTAAGAGAACTCCTCTTTAAGTACCAACTATTTTCCATTCCTTCTGTTTTCTCCCGTCCTTCTTTTTTCCCCTTCTTTCGGTGCGCTTCAGTATTTTTCTTACATCGTACACATCTACCGTACATCCATTTTCAATTTCCCTACTGCTTCTGTGCCGTCTCTTCTTCGCCTTCGCACAACACTAAAAGGGATGATTTTGGATCTTCTTTCTTCTCTCTATCTTCTTTCCTTATCTCCTTCGGTCTTTTTACTTTTACTTTCTTAACCTTTTTCTATTCGTTTTTGCCGCTTTGAAATTTTATATTTCTCTGTTGGTTTCTTCCGCCTCCTTCCTTGGTCTCTCTTTCTCGAGATTGATGTTGACAAATATGATATGTTAACAGAGATGTCAATAAAGATGTTGACAAATAAACTTACTTGTTAAATCTTAAACCCTGAATTATGGCGTGACACCACCTTCTATTTTCCTTTATCTTCATTATTGCTCTTCTGCCTTCTATGGTTGTTAGATTTCGTACTTGTTTTATTTTGGTCTTTCCCCCATCCTCTATCATCTTGCTCCTCTTTCCATCTTTCTGTTTAATCTTTCTTTTCCTCTTCGTTTTTCTTCGTCACTTTGAAACGCCACCTCTCTCCTTTGTTGTCTCCCCTTGTTTCCGCACTCTTCCTATTGCGGCTCCCTTCTTGCGCATCTTTTCTTTCGTTGTCTACTCTAGAAGACCATGCATCGTAGAGCTATATAAGACTGTGATTCATATGATTCCTAAGAGATTTTTGGCTCTTCCTTCCATCTTCTCTCATCTTGCATCTACTTGTTTTCTTCTTTCACATTGTACCTTCGTCTTTTATTCTTCCTTTTTACTTCTAATTCCTTGCTCTTTCCTTTTCTGCTGGCATCTCCTCTCGTCCTTTTTCTTTCCTCGCCTTTCTTTTTTCCTTAGTTGGGTATTTTTTCCTTCTGTCATTATTAGTCTTCCTCGTTCCTCTATTCTCGTGTCTTCTTGTTCTGGCTTTGTCCATTTTCTTTCATCATCTTCCCTCTTTCCTGTTCCTGCTCGTTCCCTCTTCTTCGTATGAAGATTCGTTTGAAAATTGTAGGAATCAGATTCGTAGAGGAAAGGAAACGAACAAGTTGTGTTTTAGATAGAAAAGATAGTCAATTTATCGTCAGATAAACATCTTCTTCTTTGCCTTCAAAATCTGTCTGTTGATTGGCGAAAAAGTAGTTATAAAATCAATCATTAACAATTGCAAAACTTCATCATCATAATTGTGAAGTGAAATATATCATAGTTGAAAGTGCTGTTTGAAGGCTTCTGCAATTTCTTCATTAGAAACTATTTCCCATCCATTTTCTTCTAGCGGATGGATTTTCTTTCCGGATTGATAATTACTCAAGTCTTTTCTTTATTTCTTTGTACGTTTCTAACCACGTGTGTGTTTTATATTTCTTAACCAATTCTTGTATGTCTTTATTTAGTTTATTCTATGCCTTATTTCTGAATCATCATGTTCTCTTACCTATCTCTATAATCAAAATAAAAAATAACAATATTTTTATTTTAACTATCTTAAGATATATGGAAGTAGTGTGTGATTGAAATACTTGTATTTATATTTGGGGGTGTTGTCTAGTATTTCCATTGCTAATTTAAAAGCGTCAAAAAGGCATTTTTCTGTATCAAGTGGATCGATTTTTTCTGCAGTTATGTAAGAAATAAACTCCTCTCAAATCAGGAGGCACTTGACTGTAATGGAAGTATTCCTTAATAGAAAGATAGCAAATAGCATATGATTTGAAAGAAAATTTATACCGGAAGTGATCGCTCTAATGATAGTTTAGCATAGTCTAACAATTTTTCTAACAAATAAAGACTAACAAATCTAAACCAGGGCATCATGTTTTACAAAAGGAGTCATTTTTTGACTTTGACAATTAACGTTGATAGTATCTGATCAACCTGTATACTTGATGAACAGTCTTAGCAACATTATCTTGACATGTTTTAGATTTTATGTTTACACGTTTGGAAATAGGGTACTCTCAATATTTAAATACTCATTTCTGTAAATGAAAAGGTAAAGAATGTAAAATACGCATATCTCATTTTACTTTTTCACTTGTATTTTAAACAGCTAGTCAAATGTCACATTTAACACCGCTTTAAAGTAACTGTGAAACTATGCGATGAGCAAATTTCACTGCTTGCAATTTCAAATATCTGATTACATGATGTCATACATCCTCCAAATTATTATAATCCCGCATTTCTACACATGTTATTACGTAATTTCTCTCGGATATCAGAGCAGTTACCAGAAGGCACATACTAAAAAGTATATCAGCAGCTAGAAGAAAGAACTTTACGGAAAGTTGTCAGTCAAAGATGAGTCTTCTAAAAAATAACTGCTTCTGTGACGCTCTAACAGTGTTTGCTGTTTGACATAGATGCCATAGTCTGATGTATACCGCATACATAAGCCTTAAGATATGGCCACACATAGCTTCTTTTGTTGCGCAGTTTTTATACTGCAGCTGCAAAAGTTGCGTGCTGGGTTCACACGCTAACCGAAAGTAGCGTGTAGCGCGCAAGTTTATGTACTGCGACTGCTTAAGAAAGCTGCATGTCTGCAAAAGGGTTGCAGAACTATTCACACGTGTTGGGCTGTTTTTACTTCACCTGAATCCCTCCAAAGTGAATATATTTTGCTGCAACCGCTACCCTTCAAAGATGCCACTCATACAGGTACAGTTTTTAAACTGCACGCAGTGTTAAGAATGTTGCATGCAGCAATGCTGCGGTCGCTGCTTTGTAGTTTGCAAGAAGGTAGTTCACACGTTGTACAACTTATCTTGTTTAGATGGTATCTTCCCTTTCTCTACTCTGTATGAAACTAAATTAAGGTCATCAAATTAGTTTCATTTATGTTGTGGCAAAACCATCCTACACGTGCGTAAAAACTATTTGTTGGTAGCTATGTCTATTTTTAGAGCCCATCTGATAAATCCTCACAGAAAACATAAACTATTACCTTCTGAAGTATTTAATAGCTTTATTCTTAGCTGATAACAGTTATTTAAAACCGTGCGATAACAACTGCGAAATGAGTGGAACGTGGGTAGCGGCAAACAATCCATGCAAAGTGTTCTTCTCAAAATACTCATTTTGTTCTGTTTCTACAATTTTCTGATAAACTATTAAAATAATGTAAACAGGATTTTATCTAAAACCACATCTCCTACGAATGATACTATTTTTTTGATCTCAACGTTGATCTGCAAACTGTTTGCAACTTGTTCCAACATTGCATAGCGTTGCACAACGACTATTTTGCGGTTGTTTAGTTTAACCTACAATGGAACAGAATGGATTATGAAGTATACGTATTTAGAACATCGCGCCGAGAATGAGTTGTGTTGAAATCAGCTGGCATACTAACCGTTTGGATCGAATGACATTGCCACTGAACTGCTGCGTCACTCTCACTCGGCAGATTGCGCGACACTGTCGATCACAAACAGCTGATTCTCCCCACCTAAATGTAAAATGGCGGGAAAATAAAATCGAATACGTCGGCCTTGAAAATGTTGGGAAAAATCCCAAGTGCGCAAACTACGTTTTGCGTAAATACGCGTGTGAATGAGAATTTATAAAAATTAGTGATAACGTTGAATAACTTTAATTCAAGTCTCAAAAAGAGAAAAAAACTGTTATGATAATTTCATTAAAAAAATCATTAAATCAAATTTGATACACAACACTAAGCAGTAATCGTGTGAATACTTTGAATTAAATTACAATCAATCTTTTCTTTTGAGTTGTAGTATTTAATTTTGTTCGTAATTAAAGATTTTGAAACTCTAAAGTAATTTAAAAATATTAACTGTTATCTTAGTCATCATCTTAGTTATTTTGGTTAAATGGTCCAAATTCGGTATTATTATACGGGCAAGCTCACTTTTTTGCATTTCCGCAAAAAATATATAAATGACTATTACCAAATATTGACGAGAAACATAAAATGGACACAGAAAATATTTTTAATATGGATGCGATTTTCTGCTTTGCGGATTAGTTTATTTAATAATCAGCTCATTTATTACTTGGTTCAATATCTCTCAAAATCAATTCTGTGTCGTTATCTCTCAATCTTTGTTGTAACATTTAATAATGGTATTAAATCTATAACCTGCAAACAAAGGTACGGGGTGAATAATACAATACAATCTAAGATGTGATAATTTGGTTTAATTAGCCTTCTTCCTTATTTTTGCTAACCGTGAGGGTTGGACAAAGTTGGAGAAAATGAAACCTTTTTTAATTTTGTTCTGTTTAGTGACGAATGCACATTTCACAACAATGGATCCGTTAACAGACATAATTTGCATTAGTACTATTCTGTTCCATTCCGCATCAATTTAGAATAATTAATAATCAGCACAGATGGTCACTGTATGTGTAGGGGGTATGGTAAGGGAATAATGGGAGGATATTTAATTGGTTCTTATTTTTTTTACACCATTTAAATGGAATATTATTGCGTCAAATTTTAATCAAACTTCAGTTGCAAGTTCCTTCAATATTGAATTTGGCGGGGACATAAAATCCAATCGGCCAATCTTTTTCCTTCAATACGTTTTTGAATTAATTTTTAAAAACGTAAGTGCGAACGGAGGAATTATAACTGGCGCAGTCGGTAGGATTCCAAGGATTCAGCGATTCAAGAATCAAGGATTCGAAGATCAAGGATTCGAAGAATTCGGCAGTTGACACAATTCACGGGCAATCCGGAAGAGTGGTGTCTATCAAGACTTCAATACTGCAACGGACCAGGAGTACAAGGTCGGAAGTTCCAAAAGTAACTTCACGGTGCCACAGTCTAAAATTGGCGAGCACATCAACCCCATTGGACGAAAGGATATTTTTCCTAAGTGCTAGCAACCAACCCCGGCGAGCGGATCATATTTCCCAGAGCCAACACAAAGAAGCAACAAACCACGGTCAGCGGATCACATTTCCCAGAGCCGTCGCGACGAAACAAGAAGAAACCAAGAAACACAGCACAACCAAGAAACACAGCACGACTAACAACCAACAAACACCTGAGACAAAGCTGAAACAAATGTGAAGAAGGAAGGAAACGCCCGTTTCTCTAGTCAACCTAACCATCCAATGAAAATAGCAACGATTATTTTACTACTGTAAGTATTTAAAACAATTTTTCATTTGTGTATATCATAATTATCAATCAAAATTGACGATTTAGTAAATTCACTTCAAAATTTAAACATAATGCCG
>JAWQRJ010000028.1:0-35178 GCA_033557515.1 Diorygopyx duplodentatus
CAAATGTGAATATTTTCCATATTATTTATCGTATCAAAAAATTTCGAGGGAAACAGTTGTAGATATCAAAACATTCTGTAGGATAGATTATAAAAATATGTTTTACCTTGCACCAGTTTAGAGATATGGCCCAAATTGTATTTTTTTAAATGAAAACCATAGTTGATTTATTGACATTATTTAAATTACTTGATTTTTTCCCTTTTCAACGATATAAGGTTCGAGGTATTTATCTTTCATAGTTTAGGAGATATGAAGAAAAATCATATTCCACACAGATTTTAACCCGCATCACACTATGCATGATTGAAACAAGAGACTACATATCTGTCAATAATATTGTTAAACCACCCTCAACTCCCCACTAGATTTTTTCCTGTGGGGCCATATAAAAAATGTGGTATACGGAATAAGTTATAAGAGTATTAATAATTTGTTAGTGTTAGTTAATTAATGAGTTGTAGAAAAAGTGTCGAAAAGCGTGTTACCAAATGTTTAGCAGTAAACGGCCGCCAAATTGAACATCTTTTATAGGGAAATTTTGGTTTATTGTTATCGTGTTTGTTTTCAGCATTGTTATTGTTACCATCTTTATTGTTATTATGTTCATTGTTATCATGTTTATTGCTTTCATGTTAATTGTTACCATGTTTATTGCTTTCATGTTTCCTTTTTTTGAAATTTATTGATGTACTAAATATGAGCAAAACTGTTTTTTCAGAAAACCTTTTTTGTTTATATCTACTAAAGCACAAAAGATAATAAATACCAGATATGCGGTCTTTTGTTTTGAAAACAAAACATAGTTCTTAATCGTGGATAGTGTGATGTGGGTTAAAATCTGTGTGGAATATGATTTTTCTTCATAACTCCTAAACTATGAAAGATTAATACCTCGATCCTTATATCGTTGGAAAAGGAAAAAATCAAGTAATTTAATAATGTTAAAATCAACCTACGGTTTCCATTTTTAAAAAAATACAACTTCCGCCAGTTCACAAATAAAGTCACCAACCAGTACGAACGTAGAAAAACGTAGAAGTGTTGATTATGAGAAAAGTTTTATAGTATATGTTGTTCCATCATGACTAACTTTAAAAAATTAAAAGTTTCTTTTTTTAGGAAAACATGTTTCTGACTGTATTCGATCAGGTTTTATTATTGTTTAATCATTCAAATTATTGTATTCTGGTTCTGTTTTTATTTACTTTAATTACATTTTCTACCCTACATGTTTCGGATTATTTATTCATCTTTAGGGGCACTACAATCAACAAGCAATTCAACACATTTCTATAATTATACATATAATTATAGAACAAACTAATAAATTAACTGTAATATATCTTAAATGCTTTGCTTACTCGTCCCTTATTTTTGGATGTCAAACGTTATCATATTCTCTAAAATTGCCAGATTTGAAGGTTAATTTGTTGTGAAACCATTTTTTGTTCATTTTTGATTTCTTGATTCTTGATTTTTCTATAATACCACTTTCCATTCCTCTGCTTTCCAATCTTTCCCAGATATGTCCCCTCCTTACGCTGGCAAAGGCCTTTTTTAGGTCTATGAAGCTGGGTGCTTTTTCTTTTTCGGAATCCATATTGCGCATCTTCCAAGGACTTGTAATTCTTCTCCCAGACGCTTCTCTAATATTCTTGTTTAGTCTTGACCTCTATAATCAGTGTATTCTTGCAACTTTCCTATATACTGGTATGATTATTCCAAAATTTCAATCATTCGGTACTTCTGCTTTCCATATAATGTCGTATAATATATTAAAGAATTTTTTTTTCGCTGTATCTTCCATAAACTTTAGCATTTCTGCAGTGACATCGTCTTGGCCTGGTGCTGTTCCTAGTTTTACCTTGTTGATTAGTATATGCGCTTTCATTTCCTCAATTAATTCGAAATATACGCAACCATTATTTTCATATTCTGTAGTAAATTTTAATTTCTTGTGGATATTGTTGTACATTTCGCTTACCGTTTCTTTCTTTTCTCCATGCCAAAATATTACTACATCATCTACATATCTCTTCCACAGTATTACGTTATTTTTATGTATTTCACTGTCATTTAAATATTATATTTTCTATGCAGTCCATGTAAATGTCTGCCATAATTCCAGTGACAGGTGTACCCATGGGCAGTTCATCTTTTATTGCATAAAATTTATAACGTACATATGCGTTTACTATATTATGTATTATTGAAATTATGTGTATATTAGTATAAAGATTAGGAAAATTTCTGGTTATAAGCTGTTTTGTATATTTTTAATTGTATTTTTGGGTATACAGGCTGTCTATACCGTAGACCGTCCATTAGAAATATGGTAGGAAGAGAACTAAAAGCTAAACATATTTTCAATAAGCTGGCGGTTCCGGTTATACCCAAAGTTGACAACAGCTTTGTTAATTTAAATGGAATGACCCGAATTTTTTTTTTCTTAATCTACATTCAGTTTTCAACAACTTTCGTAATACGTTTGCCAGGCCTAAACTTAATCGTTTTCGAGATATTGAATTTTTCCGCACCAATTATGCAACCGCAGCAACATTTTGCAAAATCGAATTTTAATAATTAGACTTATGCGGTAATGTTCATTAGAACTTTTCAGAAATACACCCGGCGCGACATTCTTACGTACATTCTTTACAAAATTGAATTTTAAAATAAGGTAACTTTAAATGACAAAAATGAATTTTTTTAAATGGCACCTACCAATTATTTTTATCTTATCGAATGTAGAATTAAAATACTCGTTAAACGGTATTATTTCCCTATACCTAAAATGTATCCTTTTCCGATTTAAGGTTTTTCGAGCTCTTGTTGCAAAAGCGATTCTATGACAATACATTCATTTGTTGTAAATTGGGTTGCCTACCCATTAGTTATCAATTTTGACGTTTGTGTCCACCAACTTAGGTAGACCGTCTATTAACTCTTTAAAAATATTTTTTTTCATTTACCTATTTTTTTCATTACATCAAAAGCAATTTAATTAAAATTAACGGTCTACAAGTTTTTATTAATCCCTTATTTCTATTTTATAGTAGGAGTTAAACTTCGATTTCTGGTAATATTTTGAAGACTACTTCACCATCAATTAGTACATTAAATTCCATTGCAATCTGAAATAGTGCTCACCAATGTTGAATTGCACTCACTATGATCTGTTGTTAGCAACTTAATATGTTCAGTCACAGAACAAAAAACAACAGACTCAATGAAAATGTTCCTGTAGTTACTCAAGACAAAGCAATAATACTATTTGTCTAATTTGGCAGAAAACTTTTAATTTAATACACAAACTATACAACTGTCGAATTATTACTCGCTTTCTGGTTACTATAGGTTAAATTTCCGGTGACGACATTCTTAAATGGTCAATTATTTGAATTAATGCATTTGAAGTAATACAGTTGTTTATTCTTCTAATTAAGAAGTAAGCAAATTCTCGTATACTTGGGTGGATAATTTCAAGATTGCGCATAGAACAAAAGCGTGACATAGTTCAATTTTTTATGGTTATAAAAGAAATGGCAAAAGAGATGGGCTTTTAACGCAATAACTTCTTCTTGCTTGATAAATTGTTCAGCAATGAAGAAATCAAGTAACGCCTATTTTTATAAACCGTGTCAAAATATAACTACGTTTTCTTTAATAAATCTAGAATCAAACGCAATGAAGGAAAATATGTGGTAATTTCTAATCTCACTTTTCTCTACTTTTATGCTAGATTGTCAATGTAGGCTAGTTGTCCCACTTTTACTTGAAAAAATTACGATCCGTTTATAAACAATTGTAAAATCTCTGATCATAAAGAGGGGACACTAAAACATGAAATTATCTTAATCTGTTAATTTGGTATCTTCGTTTACCAAAATAACTAAAAATGTTAACAGGAAAAGTTGAAAGGCGATACGAAATATGTGCAAAATGCAATTTTACAACATGCATCGCATTTTAAAGAAAAATAAATTTCACCTCTACAAATCAATGCTATGCCAAGAAATGAAGGAAACTGATTATGAAAGGAGAGTTACATTTTGTAGATGGTGTCTCGATCAAATTGCAAATGATTTGACTTTTCCTAATAAAATTCTTAGGAGTGATGAAAGTCGATTTACAAACAACGACATTTACAATCGGAATAATTACCATTATTCGAATAATCCGAAAATATTTCGACAGTCACGTTTTCAGGAACGATTTGGATTTAACGTGTGGTGCGGCATTTTGGGAAACCGTTTAATAGGTCCGTTTATTTTTAACGAAACACTTAACTCAAACAGATATCTCGAACTGCTGCAACAGGAAACTGAAGATACGTTGGATGATCTATCAATTCAAGAGGAGGGAACTATTTTCTTTCAGCAGGACGGTGTCCCCACTAGACTTTTTCCTGTGGGGCCATATAAAAAATGTGGTATAGGCCATATCGAACATCTTTTGTAGGAAAATTTTGATGTATGGTTATTGTGTTTATTTTTACCATGTTTATTGTTACCATGTTTATTGTTGCCATGTTTATTGTTACTATGTTTATTGTTATCATGTTTACTGCTACCATGTTTATTGCTTTTATTGCAATTTATTGACGTACTAAATTTGAGCAGAACTGTTTTTTCAGAAAATCTTTTTCCTTTATATCTGCTAAAGCACAAACGATAATAAATATCTTATCATGGATATATCTTAATCATGGATAGAGTGTGATGTGGGTTAAAATATGTGTAGAGTATGATTTTTCTTCATATCTCGTTAACTATGAAAGATAAATACCTCGAACCTTTTATCGTTGGAAAGGGAAAAAATCAGGTAATTTAATAATGTCAAAATCAACTATGGTTTCCATTTAACAATTTAAAAAAATACAACTATGGGTCACATCTGTAAACTGGTGCAAGGTAAAAAATATTTTTATTCTCTATCCTACAGAATGTTTGGATATCTACAACTTTTTCCCTCGAAATTTTTTGTTACGATAAATAATATCAAAAATATTCACATTTGAAGAAAATGACGATTTACAGTTTTTTCAGGATATCTAGTAGGCGATGCATTTTTTTGGAAAAACAAAAGAAGGTCTGAACAGCTTACCGTTTCCAATTTCGTATATTATCATTTTTTGTATATTTTTAGTTTATTGTATAAATTTAAATTGTAATAGATAATTGGTATTCATATCGTATTTACTTTTAGATATGTATGTATTACTGACACAGAAAAAGCAAAAATATACCTGAATTTTAACTAAGAAATTGTTAAGTCCGGGTCTGAACACGGGCAAGAAAAGGTTCCTTCTTCCTTGTGACTTTATGTTTCTGGGGAACGGTTTTATTGCCGGTAGCTGAAGTCGAAGTCAGTCTGATACGTGGAACTTTAAAAAAGCACCTTATTGATTTCGAACATGATTTTGTGGATGCTTAGTTTTTTTTAGAAAAAAAAAAAAAGGAATATCCTATATTACAGTCTGTCATAAAAGTGAAATCAGAAATTATCCCACATTTTCCTTCACTGTGGTTGATTGTAGGTTTATTAAAGAAAACGCAGTATTAACGTTGAATTTCTTAATCTTCTTAATCTTTATCACATCATTATTAGCCACAATAAAAATTAAATCACAATGGCAGTCTCTCCAACCTAATTTTTTAATAACTTAAATCCATAAAAATTTATGCTTTAAAAAACAAGCTATTGCGTAGACGATAAACAGTGTCTCTGACAGTACAAAGAAGTTAAGGGGGTAGTCTGGTCTAGAATTTTGAAAAAACAGATTTTTTGTTTTTGGCATATCTCTATAACCCATAATAGGTAGAATAAGTTCCCAAAACTGTATTTTAAAAATGGCAAAATATTTTCTGCATTCATATCATCACATTCTGTATGAAAATTTTCAAAAATCAAAATCTATGAAAGTGTATCATCCTATGAAAGTGTATTCTTTCAAATGAAGAAAACAAATCGGAGGTTGCTTTAATACTTTTTTAACAAAAAAAAGTCATTAGATAAACTTATGAGAGTTGCAATTGGAATAATATTATAAACAGCCAAAGAAAATACAAAAGTATAAAGTATTACTAAATAAGCTAAATAACTTCATTATGACACATTTCTTAAGTTCTTTGCATAGCTATCAAAATTTCCCGTATCGGTAAAATAAATACATAGATAAAAGTCTGCTTTACTCAAATTCTATATTTCCTTGATTAAATTTGTAAACTAACAGTCCGCAACGCTTTTGTTTTGTTTACATTTCGATGTTTCTGTAGACGGTTTTTCTGCAGAAATTCATATTTTTTACTAAGCATTTCCTTGTCACTTTCACCTAAGCATAAATCTTCTAAGTTTTTGAAACCTATTTTAGATACAAATGTTTTCTTATGGCACAAGTTGTCATTGTTATAAAAATTTCTGAGAAAAGTGGAAAAAAAAACTGGGAAAAGTGCTAGAAAAATAATCGACTAACCTTTTTGTAAGATCCCTAATTTTCTCAGGTTTGGGAACCGTTACTTTAATTTCTGCTGTAATTTTAATTTTTTGTTTCCCCTCCCCCTTTTTATTGTCTTGTTTACCTGTTTTAGGTTTATTTGCTTCATACTCTTCTGGGAATTATATTTTCTGCTTTTCTTATTTTTCTTGAACTTGTCTTTCGTTTTGCTATAAATTATGCGGCTTCTCTGGTTCTGGTTGCTCATTTCTCACCCGAATCCCTTCCGGAGAGACGTGTTTTTTGAGCTCTGCAGCACCCTTTTTGGCTACTTGTTAGTGTTTTTAATATATTTCTGCATTTTTTCTGCTTCCCCTTCCCCTTCTGCACTGAAGAAGAGACTCTACTGAAGTCTTACAGCTGTATAATAATAAGCTTTTTTTGTGCTTTTGTACGTTGTTTTTATTTTATTTGCAGCACAAAGAAACACTTCATTCTGTTTATTCGAATTGTTTTGTATACTTTTGTGTGTATACATATCGGGTATTTTCCCATAACGAATTGTATTATTTTTTGACAATTTTTCAGTTTTTAATAACAATAGCATTTTCAACAATAAATTGTTAATGTTTTATCAAATAAAAATGTAAGCCTTCCTCGTTTTGCTTTACTTTTTTTTGTAATATTTATAATAGAAGCATTTGCCCTGCGTACGACATGTATACTTGTCATTGCTTGATTTTAATTATGCATCCTGTGAGGGGTTTTTAAAACTAAATTCTGCAGTTACCTGGTTAATTAATTATTTAGTTAATGAAATCCTAGTTTTTGGTCAGTAAATTCAATAATTTTTATCCTTTGACTAGTTTTCATCCCTGAAATATGTAATCAAGGAAATATATAATTGGAGTAAAGCAGACTTTTATTTACGTATTTATTTTACCGATACAAATTTTGTTAGCTGGGCAAACAGGAAAATAAAGTTTAGCTAACGATTTTTCTTTGTTCAAAAATTATTAAAGTAACCACTGATTTTTTTCTTTATTTGATAGAACATGGTATACGAAGTATTTAAAAAAATATTAGGTTCATGTTGGAAGATACACTTTCATAGATTTTGATTTTTGAAAACTTTCATACAGAATATGATAACTGTCAATAAAAATATTTTTTATAATTATGTACAAAGATCCTTAAAACAGTATTTTTTAAAAATTCTTCAGCTCAAAGCATACCCATAAATTCCACTGCAAGACGACACTTATTTTTGCTCTACACCAATATTCAAGGTCTCGAATTTAAAAAAAAATATAAATCACAGTAATTCATAATTTTATATGCTTTTCTAACTTTATTAGAACTGTGTTTGCTGAAAATTTCAGGCAAATCGGAGATCGTGGGTTACATTATATGGCTGGGGTGATTTAGCATAGAATGTAACACACCAGCGAAAAACTTTTTTTTTAGTAGTTGTATTTATCTGTAAATAACGTTGCAATAAATTGCCAGACATACATACTTGTATATTTAACTGTCATTTTTTGAAACGTTAATAAACATCTGGGTTAGACTTAAAACTTCTATCTGTAAACCATTTTAAGGAGAAGAAAGGACAAAAGTGTTCATTTTTCAGTGTTCTAAAATCTCCTTAAGAAAGAAACGGTAACTTTTGAATTGGCTAAAACAGGGAAAAAATGGAAATGTCAAAGGCAGGAAGAAAGGGCAAAAGTAGAAACTGAAGACGTAGGAGAAAAAATTGGTTAGAGAGAACAAAAGAAATGGATAGAAGAAGATGCTCTGTGAGAGATGAAGTTGTTAGCAGTGAGGCAAAAAGAATAAATCAAAAGGATTTAGACAGGATTAAATTATAGCACACATCGCACGTTCAAGGGCAAAAGGATATCGAAGAAAGAAAGAAAGTATTTTCGCGTTGGGTTGTTTATTGGTTTATCTTTTGAAGTGTATTCCAAGATATTTGTCGGTATATACAAATAAGTATGTATGCACATTTGAACTTAACGTACGGTGTGATTTGTTGATGTCAACTTATGTTTTGTATGACAGAAAGAGAATTGTCGTAACATTTGATTTTAAATCGCTTGGAATTTCAAATTAAAAGTGCGGTTCCGAAAAAAAAAGTCATTACGCATTTGACAAACGCGTGCATGCGTACTTTTGAGTAGCGTGGGGGATAAATTGGCGGCTGATTGTGATGATTTGAAATAAAAAATGAGGCCCAAACGAGACCGGTCTGATAACACGAATGTTACGTACGTTTGGTGTCATTTCGCATATCTCGAGACAGTTTTAGTATTAGAAATTACAGAAATAGAAATGATGAAGAGGCTGCTATGTACGCAAACATGGGTTAAAGAGAAAGCCCCGTGAAATGGACATGCAGTTTTTTCTCTTTCTCTAACCAGAGAAATGGGACACTTCTATTTCGGTAAATTGCGCAGGTTAAAAAGAGTTAAAAAAAACTAGTGTAAGCAAAACGGTACAACACATAACTCTAGTCGATTCTAGGGCATTAACAGGATTCTTACCTGTTTTAGCCGGAATGACACAGATGTCACAAAATAAACATGCGAAACAAAACTAAATATCGAGGGAAAATGCGCGAGAAATGAAATAGAATCAAGACCACAGTGGAAAACGAACTGTACGATTAGAAGAGACAGGCTCACTATTTTGTTGTGGATCAAATTCGTTCTCTCCTCTCATCTCTACGCTCTCTCTTTTAAGTTTTCACCATTCTCTCTCTCTTGTATCCACTTCTACAAAGCCCGGCGGATCGGGTGGGACAGCCCGCACGCAACCGGCTCCGATCCGTTTCCCTTCTGTGCGATGTTTCAGAAAATGCTCGTTGCCGATTGGTCGGAGCGACGGCCGCGCGAACTGCGCGTGCTCCGTGACGTCACGGCAGCTTCGTGCAAGCCGTTCCGGCCGTTCCGCCGGCTCCGTTTCCCTTCCCGTATTGCAAACCGCTTTCAGTCGAAAACCGTTGGCGCAAACTGTAACACTGGTTACGTGTCGTCTCTCTAAAAATAAAATTAGTGTTAAACAATTGTGATAAAATATCGCGGATAGTGCCAAAATAGGTAAGATTGACGCTCGCAAACAGTTTGAGACGCGAAATTTCCGGGTTTTCGGGGTATTTTTGGGATTTCCGGCCGAGTCGAACATGGATCGATCGAGCTTATGGACAAAGCTTTCCTTCCCGGAGCTTTTTCCATGTTTTCGTCGACGGGGGTTAATAATTCCAGGGTCAATCGGTGGGCTTTTGGGAAGCGACGCGTTTTTCGATATTTTTGATCGGCAGCGAGCTTACGCGGGATGGCTTATTACGATTTTGTAATGACGCCACGCCATTTTCCCAAGTTGCCTGGAAAAGCGGCCATTACTGGGTTTGGTCAGCGCGTTGCTTTCCTTTACCCCTCCCCTCATTGTATCGCGTGACGTCATCTAATCATTTGTTCCCGATCACAGTTAACTCTTGTCTTCGGACATTTTATTTTTTATGGGGTTTAATATTTTTTTTTATTTTTGCTTTTCCCTTTGATTTTTTTTTAATTCAACGGTAAATTACAAGAAGTAAATTAAACAAATTATTTTGTTTTTAATGCCTTTTGTTTATTTTGTTTAGAAAGAAAGATGGAGGACGACCAACAATTTTGTTTAAGATGGAACAATCATCAGTCAACATTGGTGGCGGTGTTCGACACTCTTCTTGAAAACGGAACATTGGTTGACTGTACCTTAGCTGCTGAAGGAAAATATCTTAATGCTCATAAAGTAGTATTATCAGCTTGCAGTCCATATTTTGAGGTAATCATAAAAAAAATAAATCAATAAATTTTATCATTAAGGACTTCTAAGGGAAAAGACATCAGTGGTTATTAATAATTTGTATTTTTATGTATTTCAATAGGAAAACTTGCATTTTTCAAACGAGTTAGTAGTATAGATTTGTTTAATACATTTTCCGATTGTTTTGGTTTTTTAGGGATATTCAGTCAATAATTTACCTAATAATAAATACTTATACAAATTTATGCAAAAATAATATTTTTTAAAGGATTTTTTTGAAAACTTTTCAAAGATGCCAATGCCCCAGATGTTTGTTCATTTGGATTTCAGACAGTTTGCCATAATTTAATTAACATTTATTGAATATTGCCTTATATTGATTGTGTCGGGGCTGATAAAGTTGTTTCTTCAAAATTGAAGAGTATGTCAAACGAACAATTTTATTTGCTTAGAATTATTAATTAGGGAGGATTAACTTTTCCAATAATATAATTTTACATGTGAAATTCCTATGTTAGGAAATGAACGTTGTGGTTGATAACACAGTTTTATACGCGTTTTTCCTGTTTTCGTAAATCACTATTTCACAACTGGTTCTTGATATTCGGCTACTAAATTAATTAATCATTCAAGTTTTTCACTTAGGGCTACAGATTTTTCTCTCTATTTCTTTGTTGGATGGGAAAAAATCTAGATATACAGGTAATCTACAGATTTTTTTTTTACAACAAACTTTTCAAATACTAGACTGTTGATGGTAGACCAGTTTTCATGTTTTGTAATAAAAAAAAAACCGAAGGTACATTCAATTTCAACAAGCGATTTGCATTCAAAAAGGGAACATACCTTTCATTTGCATTAGAAAACGGAACATCTCCATACCCTAAAAGTAAGAAATGGAGGTTACATACATTACCTGAAAAGAACGAAAAATAGGCTTCTTTTGGGATATTTTTCACACTTCACTATACAAGCAACAAAAATTCTGTTATGAGGTTTTGATATTTGCATAAATATAATATTTTATTGTACAAAATGGCAGCACACTAGCATTCAAAACAGACAGAGGCGTCAATTTTTAGAGATTTTCCGTGGCTGACAGTAAAGAACAATTTTAATTCTCCACCTAGAGTAAATTAATTTTTTTTATTATCTACATTAGTTTTGCTAGATAAGTACACACGATTATAAAATATCAATTTCTTGGAAAATTTTAACAAGAATCATTGTGTCCTAAAAATCGACCTTTATTTGTTTATATACAACAAAAGTAATCAATTAATCTCGATAATCCTGTGTACTTTCCTAGAGAATTTTCTTAGGAATTGGATGTAAATCGTTGGGGTTATTTATGCTGCACCGACCCAGTTAAAAAAAGTAGTTTTCTAGAAAAACGTGTTTTTCAAAAATTTCTCTAATTTAAAAAAATTTGGGTGCCAATTTTTTTCACCTTTACTCTGCAATCCCAACCAACCATTATAGCAGTTCTTCCACGTCCAAAGTTTGGTCCTCGGCATCTTTCCTGGATGATCGCGACTCCTGTCTGGAGCGTTTTTGCAACCATCCAGAACGTGTGATTGGCGACTCTCAGGTGTCGCTCATCAATTTACACATAAAAATTATGGCATTCACGGCCAATTTTCGGATCGAGCTCCACTTTCATGGCTTCTAATAAGATACAGAAACCATCATTAAAAGTTGTCACTGCTACATTAGTTGCTGAATCATCACCAATTAATTTATTAATAATATACAATATTCTACTCTTCCGATTATATTTTATTATCATTCTGTCTATGTTTCGTGACTTGCACATTTTCAGAGACTGTTGTCAATTATTGAGCTTGTTTATTAAAGTTGCAAATATAACAAACAATACACAAATAAATTAACTATTTAACGATAACGGATTTAAAAAAAAATTACACAATTCTAAAAATACCACGACAAATGAAAAGCATTCTGGAATCTTGAATCATCGAATGACGAATAATCAGCATTCATAAATGCAACTCTAATAACCAAGCTCAATAACTGACAACAGTCCCTGAAGATGTGTAAGTCACGAAAACATGTAGGACAGAACGATAATAAAATAATCGGAAGAGTACAATATTGCATAATTAATAATAACTAAACCCGATTAAAATGGGCGCAAATGAATTAACAATTATAAATTGCCACTGACTACTGCCTTTGGCGCAATCTACAGCTGGACAATTAAAAACTTTTGTTGAGGGGTTTTGCGTGTAACCGCCTAAACACCGCGAAAGATTCATCCTTACTACTCCAATCATGGTACATTTTTTGTACTTTTCGTGCACTACTTTCGGAAAGTAACAAAAATTCTCAACCTAAAATAAGGTTGTTATATGTTTTTTAGGACTATAATACCTCTTTAAGCAAAAAAAAATGCAAAAACAACACCACCCTTAAGCATCAAGATTAAAAAAGTAAGTGAAAAGGTAATAGACCCGGAATTGTTTTTATGAATATATAGGAGGGTGCATTAAATACATAACTCCCTCTTCTTTTAAGAAAAAACTAGCAATGATTTTTTTCTTTGCAATGATTAAAGTTAAAAACCATTACAAAAAGCATGTCAATTAAGTAACAGATTAACCAATCAGATTCCAGAATTTTTCCAACTTGAATTCTTCAATTTGAGTTAGCTAACGATTTGTTAATGGCTCGTTAACTTGACAGTGATTGTTATGTAACCACGCGAAAGATAGTCCCCTTGGGAACAATTTTTTTAATAATCGTGGGTGCCTTGTAATAGGACAAGTATAATTTTTTTCTTCAAATTTTCTTTTTCCATTTTTTTTTTACTTTCGATTTTTCCCCAAATTTTTGTTTTTTCTTTACAATTTTCTTTTTTTCGTCACATTTCCCTTGATTTTTCTATTGAAAGAGCATAAATAATTTGAAATTTTTTAAGAAAAAATATAAATGCCAGTTGATTACTAAAATCAATCAGTATTTTCCGGTATTATTTAATGAAGGAAACTTGGGTTTTAAGTTTTTCTCCACAAATTTGTTTTTTCCAAATTCTCTCTTTAAATTTTCGCCTTTCCAATTTTTTTTCTTAAAATTTCCTTTATTTTCTTCAATTTTTTTCCATTTCAAATTTCCTTTATTTTCTTAAACTTTTTTTTGGCGTTTCAAATTTCCTATATTTTTCTCCAATTTTTTTTCCAATTCAAATTTCCTTTATTTGTTCCAATTTTTTTTCATTTCAAATTTTCCTGTCTCCATTTTTTTTCAGTTCAAATTTCCTTTATTTTCTCATTTTTTTTTTCATTTCAATTTTCTTTTATTTGCTCTCTGGAAACAGTAAGTGGTTAAATTTTTTTATGGAAATAATTTAAATGCCAACAAAACAATTGATTACTAAAATTAGCGGAATTTTCCACTATTATTTGCTTAGAAACCTGAAAGATGGTTTCTGATTATCTTTATCCGCCCGATCATCTCATATAAATGTTCTTGGTATATCACATAACTGTCAATAAAGCTCTTGCCACTTGGAAACGCAAACACCCACCCTACAGCTCTGTTAAATGACTAAACTTCTGGTAATGATTGTACCTGACAATACGATTTCGAAAATAAAGAAAACAAATCGGAAGCCTCTAAAAGTATCTTTTACATAAGTAATACTTGTTTCATAAAGTATTACTAGTTAGTTGCCTGAAATAGTATGTTCCATCGGAGTATCTGAAAAAAAATCCTTTCCATGTTGAAGCTTCCTCCAAGTTTTGAATCCATATATACGTTTGTATATATAATCTTAATATATATAAATATATATATTAAGTATATAAATATTTATATATAATAAATATATATAATCTTTTTATTTTCATTTAAGTTTCATAAGTAATGAACACCAATAGGAAAATTATGGTATGCAACACTGAAAATTATAGAAATATGCAAGTTTTCCAATTTTTTTTTCTACTGAGTAAATCTTTCAAATCACATTATTGTTATTATTAAATAGCATGTGTCTCATCTATTTTGTTTTCATCCACAGTCGTTACTTTCACAAAACTACGACAAGCACCCAATATTCATCTTAAAAGACGTCAAATACCAAGAGCTGAAGGCAATGATGGACTACATGTACAGGGGTGAGGTGAACATCTCACAGGACCAACTGGGCGCGCTACTGAAGGCAGCAGAATCACTACAGATCAAGGGCCTGTCGGACAACCGCAAGGGTGAGACCGAAACGAAAAAGACGGTGGCACCGCCGCCGCCCGCCAAGAGCCCTCCGCCGGCGACGACGTCGATACCGCGCGTGCAGGGCCTGACGATAGAGCAGCGTAGGCGCGAAATGGAAGAGGTGCGCGAGGGCTCGCAGTCGCCGGGCGCGCGCAAGCGCAAGAGAATCAGGAGGAGGAGCCTCGACGACCTGGAGAACCACCACGACGCCTCGAACTCGTCCGAATCTCACCACAGCAGCAGCCACGCGCCCACCCAGAACATTCCCGCGACGCTCCCCGCGGCGGCCGCCCCGATTGTCAAGGCGCCGCCTGCGACCGATGTGCCTGAACCGGTAGAGACGAAGTCGGAGATACTGACGAGGCACAAGCCGCCGCCCGCGGAGTCAGAGATCACTCAAGTTCCTAAAGAAAAACTAGAAACGCATTCTGAACTGATGCTAGAACCAAAGGCTGAATATATCGATGAAATGAACGAGGACAGTATTGAAGACTTGACGCTGGACGACGACGATATTAGTAATATGGAACAGATGGACGAGAGCGGTGCCGGGCCTAGTCACGGGAATATGGGCGAAGGTTCTGGACAAGGTAATTCAAATTTTCTTTTACACTTTACGCTGTGATAGTAAACGATTTCCTGAAAGAGTTATCAAAATTTTAAAACAAGGAACTTTTGCAAAAAGAAAACGTTCATGCAATTTTAAAAGATGAGTCACAGAGACATCGGAAGTACTTTGGGAAAGGAAAGATCTTATCAAAACAAAGCATTTTCAAGACTTCTTTTAACTTCAGTTTTATTGATCGAGTTCTATTAATCCTTGGGCAACATCTTCAGAATTAACTTTTTACACTAAGGTTGCTGCCTGTAGCAGTAAGCAAAAATTCAATACCATGGATTTCTTTCAGTAATATGGCAAGATTTAGGTTCTTTAAGAAACTTGAAACCCAACTTTACGGCACATGCCGAAAAGAAACGGACATATTATGGAAGATGAAAGATCTCCAATACCCCATTTTCACCAATTCTGCTTAGCTTCTAGGTGGTCACCATGTTAATTGTAAAAAGGTATACTTTGTGCTGACATTTGGCCAACCATTGCAGGTGGAATCTTCAGAACGAACTTTCGTGACTGAATTTGTGTTTTCTGTGATGGTTAGCAAGTTAATCAACACTTTGAATAATAACCATTCAATTAAGCATGGTAACTAACAAGATGCCAAGGATTGTGAACAATTTTTCATTTTAGGGGAGATTCATGTCTAAATGAAAAATTGTAGTTTTGCTTATTATTTGGTTAGAGAACATCTCCAACATTGAAAATATTTTTTTTAATGAAGAGGATTTGTTCTAACCAAATTTTACTAAAAAGCGTGTGATGCATTTTTGGATATGAAGGCCCAAGTATTTGATTTAAATCTGAGTGTACTCATTACCTTTGTTCATATTTTAAACATTAATACAATATAATTATTAATAAATATTAATAACACAGATGTAAAATATTTGCTGCCCCTGAAGATGTGTACACGAAACTTGTAGGACAGATTAGTATAATACAACATATAATTGGAAGGGTATAGTTCATTCTTCACATATTTAATAGTTGGACCTGAATAAAATGGATTGAAATCTCTCGCAAATAAATACATGTCTGGCAACCTCATTGTGTGGTGCAACCTCAAAATGGTAGAATTGGCAACTTTTTTATTCTATTTTCAGAAAAAAGGTGTGTGAAATTATGTTAGAAAATATATTGAAATTAATATTTGGTCCACTTTGTAATTCCAATCACTTTCGTGAACATGCACATTCGAAATTAGTATTTACCTTATTGTTTAAAACTAGACAGAAAATAATTTAGAAAGAGGCATAGGTGAAAATGTTTGGTTTGTGAATAAGGCACTCTCGTTCCAAAGTATTTCCTTTCCGACTCACTCAGCCGTTTTTGAGATACATAATACATAAAAGATTGGCTCGTTTAATAATATTAGATAAAGTGGATTTAAAAACATTAATCAAAATTTTGACAAAAATGATTGGTAGGTAAATAATTCACATTCATTGAATGGTTCATATGCACACGGTAAAAGGTAATTAAATTTGCATGGCAACATTTACTGTATGAACAAAAATAATCTGTGGTTCTTTAAGCTGCCTAGAAATTGATGACTAAAACGTTTTGGATTGGCAACACTACACTGATGTGTTCATAGTTAATTTGGACTGCATTTTAAACTATTGTCAGTTTTAGAGATGCTGGAAAAAACTTCTTTTTAGAAAATCTAGAGTTTTTTTGACGTCTGTTGTGTGTCAATAAAAGTTTTAAAGAAGCCTTAAGAATTCGTAAGGCTTGAAACTTTGTGTATTGCAGGCAACATGTTTAAACTATTTATAAAATTGACAGCAAATAGTTCGGAACGTTGCCCAACTTTGACAAAAACAGAATCAGGAGTAGAGTTGTTGATTTAATGAATTTTAACCCTCATGTCCACAGCTTACTAGACAACAATTTGTTTTGATCATAATGGTATGTAAAGTTGCCATGTAAATTTTACTATTGGGCATATTTGAATGGTACAATCAATCAGCCCTTCTGGTGCTTGTGACACTAATCGTTATTTAGAGATTAATACAAACATAATGCAGGCTTCACGTTTTAAAAATATACTATACTATGCATTTTTACGAACTGTTGCGCCGTTCTTACAGTGCTTGTGCACAGTCTTATAAAATTCCGTGGTATAATTTTATAGTAAAGTTGTGCTGTTGTGTATACGAGCAGAAAATGGCGTTGATTGGTGTGACCTTTTTATTTATTTAACCAATATTTCGGTGAGAATTTTCATCTTCCTCAGGACTACAATTTGAAAAAAGAGTGTGAGTAGCAAAAGTGAGGTTTTAATCACAACTGCTATCATGTCGACAGATCGTTAACAAGCCGTTAACCAATTGGATTTGCAATTCAAATTTGAATTCTTCAATCTGATTGGCTAGGCTTATGCGTACTTGTGCAACCCCTCATCGAGTCTTGCTTTTTGTGGTTATAACCTCACTTTTGTCTTACACTGGGGTTTTTCAAATTGTAGCACTAGGAAGATGAAAATTCTCACTGAAATATTGGTTATATAAAAAGGTGACACCAATCAATCAACATGTTTTTCTGCTTGTATACCCAACAACACAACAACTTACCACTGTTTTATAAACGAGCAAAAATGCCCCTTTAAATCAATATATATAATTTTGTTTGGAATCCGCATAATTTTGAGTGCTGCAAGCGCCCAGGATTGGTTGATCACAATCGTTTTTTGTATCACGCTTAACACTGGGGCACACCTTTCGTTGTTGCAGGATTTGGCGGTTGGCATATGGGAAATCAAAGTCAAGACGAAGTGTTTTTGGCCGCGCAAGAAGCAGTAGGCGCTCATCGCGACTCCCAAGGTAGGATTTACAATCCTTTTATTTGCACTCTATCACTCGCATGCAATTAGTGTGTATAAAAGGTGAGATGTGGACAAACTAGAGAGAGCACGTCCGACGTGCGACACTCTTGTATAAAAGTGAAATAATTAATAGTTGCATTCTATAATGCATAATAGCATTTATTCCGTATTTGGAGGTTAACGTTCGTGATAAATGAAAGGTATTGCAAGATTTTGTATTGCCGTTTCGGAAAGAAAAACTTAATTTCTGAATTCGGAATAAATGTTTTTTGTTTTGAAAGTGCCACCTGAATATACGCTGGTTGCATGCTGGCTGAGGAGTTTTTTTTCACTACACCTATGTACTGTATGGCAAAACTAACACCTTGAGTATTATCCAGTCTCTATTTTGTTTTTTGAAACGTATATATTGTAATAGGTACTTGGTAGTGTTGGCCTTTAGTTTATCCTTGTGCTTTATGTATTTATTTGCTTAGATTTTCCGTAGTTGCTTTGAAATAATGCAACCATGTTTCCCCCGCTTGCAGACTACTGAAACAAAATTTTCTTCTAATTCGTATTTATCACTTTTCAAGTTTTCGATTGTCAATTTATTTTTTATTTATTTTTATTTTTTTATTATTATTCGAACGATCGGCTTTTCATTTGAGTTGAGAATCTTTGGCAGAACGTGACTTCTCGAAAACAAGGTAGGAAGGGGGAGAATGGTATTTGGAATCAAAATGAAAGCCAAAAAATAATCCTAAGAGTTAAATAAACTAACCATGCTTAATTTTGAGACCTTGCATTTTTTGGTTTATGCTATGTCATATTGATTCCAATAATAGGGACTGTTTAGTCTCGGTGTTTTTTCTCTATATGTTTATTTATTTAATTTCAATTTTTAAACGTTTTTCGCTTAATTACACATTTCCCTTAAATGAAAATTGAAACTGCTCAAAAACACGTTTTGCCACGCAGATGTAGGTGTATTAGTAATTTCGGGTATCGTTGAGACTAGGATCATGCCATCTTGCGGCGCAATTTGGCATGGTGCTAGTTTTGGTATTAATATTTGATATGTTGGCCTTCTATCTGATATTTCTTATCTTTTTATCTAACTGATTTTTCTACTGGTTACATACATGTGCATGCTTATATTACTTGTTCATATTTGTGTCTATTTATTTTTTATTGTAAATTTGTTTTGTAGTTGTGCATATTTTGTGCATAGCGAGGTAGCACAAGTGTATAGTGTTGTTTCAAAAGTTTCATTATTTCTAATATAATTGGTTTTTGTACTATACTTTATTGGACAGAAACTGTTTACATTAGAAATTAATAATATGAGGGCGTGTTTGGCATTCTTCAACAACGTACTTTATCGTTGGGGAAAAATTCCAAATGTACTACCCAAATGTTCCGCAAGTTTTGTTTTTGTAGCTACGAATATATTTTTATTTATAGTGAGGTACGATGATCATGAAATTCCTTTATACATTTTGTATAAAGAAATTCTAAAGTGAAAAGCAAAAGTTTTGATTAGAACACATTTAATTTCAATTGTTAAATATCAATCCATAAACATTTTGATGTGGATATGCGTTTTTACAATTTTGTTCTTCCAGTAGTAATTAAGTTGTTTTTTTTTCTAACTTTTTGACCCTACTGGTAAATACAAATCTTTGGGCAACACATATTTATTTTAAAAAGTTTATTTGATATCAAATTCCAATTAAGTGTTCGTCTCAAAAAAGCCTGTAATTTGTGACTTATGATACCTTTGGTGAGATTTTATTAGGTTTTCTTGAGTAACATCTACAATATCTTGTCCTAGATGTTTTTTAAGAACCTTTTTTTTGTGTTCAATGTCAAGGAAGAGCTGATAAAAAGAAGAGTATGCTTTGAAAGCATTTTATTGTAGTTATATACATTTTGTGTATAACGAGGTATTTGTGGAATCTAATATAAATCAGATGTGAAGAAGTTTTATTGTAGTTATTTACTTCTTTTGTATATAACGAGGTATGTTTTGTGCAATTGTTTGGGTTATATAACATTTTTATAATGTTAGTGAAGTTTTCTTGTAGTTGTATACAGTTTGTGTATAACGAGGTCTAATTTTCATGGTCTGCTGCTGAAGTTTTTTGTAGTTCTATACATTTTGTATATAACGAGGTATTCTTGCTGGAACCAATTCAGAAGTTTGTTGTAGTTATGTACGTTTTGTATATAATGAGGTATTTTTTTTAGCTAGCCCCACCATTTTACAGGCAAGTATATAGGGGTTCGTACATTTCCTTTTTGGAAAATCTTTTTTCTATGGTTCCATTTTTTATTCAATCATTGTTGGTAATATAATAAATGATACTCATTACAAATAATTGGAACACAATTGTGTCGTACATCTGCTTTACAGGACACTGGTCAATATTTCAAGACGGAATTTTTATTACAGTAAGTTACTGGCAGTTTACAATGCCATTAATTGTTTGTAAAATGTTCTTTGTTTAAATATTGGTTAGTATCCCGTAAAGAGCTAATAATCTCATGCTACATTTTAAGGATAGTAGCAAATATTTTTATTATTTCTATGATTCTTTGAAAAAGATAATAAAATGTTACTACTTCTGAGGTGCCAGGAATTAAGAGTAAAGGTTTTATGGGAAATCATTGTTCATTTTTAATATAACCTTTTAATTACTGTCAGTTTTGGTCAATTGCAATTGCAGGGTGGCGCAAGTCGCCCTGTCGCACCAGTCGCTACTGAAATGAATAAAAATCTTTTGAAGCAAAATATTGCATATTTTTGTTTTGTTTGTTTCGAATTATTTTTATTCCGTTCACATGGCTTCTGCACCACTATCTATATTGGAAAAAAACCTATTGCAAATATGGTTTATATCAAGAAATTACTTTAAAATTGGGTGATTAGAGGGAACAGTGATGGTGAATGTGGTCAAATTTCAATATTCACTTGAACACAGTATTAAGGTGACCACTACTTATGTAGTTTCTTCTTAATCCGTGTGTTAATATGTGTTTGAAGTTTCAGCGTATTCACAGTCTTGACTAATCAACCCATTCTACGTCGACGCATTATAATTTTTGTTCGAGAATTAGCATTCTTTTCTCAAACAAGTATGTGTGATATAGTGCAAGAGGACGTATGCAATTAATGGTTCGGTTTTTGAAGAATATATGATCATTTGTAATGATTTACAAATGTGACCATTCTGGTAAAATAGGTAAGCCGATGGTGGTAAACGTGTAAGTTAAACTGGTGTCTCAGATTCTTGTCTAGTACAGTGTTTAATGGTTTTGACAGTTATTTTTTGTAATAATTTGACTAGTCTAAAAATATGGCTACGAATTTTGATTCAATATGATCATTGTGTTGGAATTTGCCGCGCAATTTTTTTTTGCATTAGTTTGATTATTCCAAAAAAATTGTTTTAAAAAAAACATTGAAACTGTAATGAAATAATATGTGATACCGGAAATCCCTGTGTACCCTTAATCAGAAGAAATCTATTTTTGAGATGTGGGTGCGTCTTTTACTCTGCACAGTTTGGAGATAAAAGGTTCACGTTAAAGTTAGAAATGGATTCCTTGTGAATTACAGTTGTTTCCTTCATCCCATTGAACGAAGATGACTTAGTGGCTATTTATTGACCCTGAAAAATGCTTCAAAGTTTTAAAGAAATATTAATTTGAAGCATACTTTCTTAAAAGGCAACAAATAATTTCTAAGCCAACTCATTTTTCTGCACTTGCAACGCAGTATTTAAATTATGTATGTACATGGTTGTTTACAGTGTTTGTTTGCTGTGTTTCTTCATTCTATGACTTGAGGATTCCACTATTTCTGGACTGCAGTGCTGTGATTGTTACTTAAATGCGGATGCTTCGTCGTTCTTTGTTTGCTTGTCTTCTTAAGTGCGCTTAAAATCAAACATGCAATTGATGGATAACAATTTTTTTTTGTATTTGTTAATCGCATACTAAATTTCAATACGCACTAAAGTTGCTGTGACCATTATGTATGGTGATACGTTGGCATTTAAGAAATATCAAAGGCGCGTACCACAACGGAAATATTGCGATCTAATGGCACACACCGTCGGGGCCTGTGCCCTGTTATAAAGTTTAAACAGTTTGCATAACTTTATTTGTTTAGGGGTTGTTCAGAATAAATGCCTTAAAAAAATGTTAGTTGTTGGCTCTTCATGGAGGAACTGAAGTTTAATATTTGCATATTAAATTTCATTCCCACCGTTGAAGAGTAACATTATTCAAGTTATTGGTAATCTTAGCTTGACTTACATCCTACGTAAATAAATTCGCTCAATTTTTCCTGTGAAATGCAAGAAGACGTCATCATGTGGTTATGGTAAGAGAAAACTGAAAGTTTCCGAACACAATACTTTTTGTGTGATGAAATTTGTTTTTTTTTTTGTAGCAGCTCTAAGCTGTGAGGTATAAGCACTGCAGAATTCAAATTCTGTACGTTAATTATTGAAGTTAATGGTAAGTCATTAATATGTAAGAGGTAAGCTTATGGTAAAGTCTCTCAATGGGTGGTATACTGCTATATATAGTCATCATTTATTCTAGTGTATTTCCAACAATTTTTGTTTTTGTCCAATCTTTATTTTTGTTCCATTTGTTTGTGTGTATGTCGCTAAGAGCTTGAATGAACGTTTCTAATAGGTTAAATAGGAGGCCAACACTAGATTTTTCAAATATTTAAAGACATCTATTTTTGGGAGAAAATACCGCATCTTATTCATTTTAAGATATTAAAAACATTTTTGATATGTGTTTATATCTGAAAATGTAAAAGATGTGTGATGAGATACTCTTAGGATGATGGGTTTAATTATTTGTAATTTTTAAATGTAATTTTGGGATAATTTTGCTCCATCAGTGTACGTATCTCCACGAAAGGAGAAGAGCACTAATAATACATAATAATACTGTCTTTAGTATTTTATTGTTACTTTCCCGTTCGTTCTATATAATTTTTGTCACCCTACGTGTTCATTATCGTTTTCAACAATATAATGACCATGTTAGTGAGAAAAATAATTGACCAAGACAGACCAGTAATGATGAATTGTATTGACAATATTGTGTTTTTGAGTGCCCTCATGATAACTACGCTTTTGGGGAGATTTTCTCAGACTTACGCAGCCTTGGAAGTATTGGTCCTCGGAATGTGTGAGGGGTGAACGTGTTTTTTTTTCTAGTTTTACCCTACAGATGCCTGCGTTGCGGAAGACAATATTCCGTTTACTATTCACTAGAACGACACCAACGCTACGAATGCGGCGTTGCCAAACAATTTTTTTGTGGAGTGTGTAATAAGAGATTTTCACGTAAAGATATATTAAGAAAGCACGAAAAGAAATTTAAACATCCCATTGTGCCATAAATAAATAATTTATTATTGTGAAATAATATATTGTAAATTCGAAAAGTGCGTATCTATTTTAAATCAAATATTTTATCCTTCTGAGAAAAATGCCAAAAATGTTTTTAATATGATATATGCCCTCTTTATCCTGAAAAAAGGCAAAATCTGCGCAGTGCCCTTTTTCTGGTTAGCAGAACATATTGTATCAAAAACTGAGGTTAATAAATAGTGTTAAAGTTACGAAAAGAAAAACATTAGTAAGCAGGCCAATTATTTTTTCGCACAATAAAATAATTGGACTGGGTGGAGGCGGGCATAACAAATAAAATATAAGCTAATTTTTGTATCAAAACGAAAGAAAGAGTACTTTATAAAATTCGTATCAACGGCAGTTGGAATGGGACTCACTTGCCTCAAATGTGGAAAACGCTACAAATACAGGTCTGGACTCTTCCGCCATTTTCTGGAGTGTGTTGGATGAATGCTGGATGAAGAACCGGAGGTGGAAGAAGACCGATCTTGGAGAAATTATATTTAAAGGTAATTTTTTTACTTTTTTTTTGTTTCTTGTTTGTTTGATGGTGTGGCGGTTGTTACAATCGATAATTACATTTTAAAATTGAATATGGATACATATTTAGTTCTAAATATTGCAGCCATCAAAATTTACACTCTAAAAAATAAATTAAAATTTTCATACTATATAGTAGTACTAATGTGATAATAGTAATAATAAATTGCAATATGGATTCTAAAATTTATTGTTATTATTGTTACATTTTTATTTTTGGGTAAAAGTTTTAATTGATTTTTGAATTGTTATTTTTATCTCTGGTTGTTCTTCGTTTGCACTACAAACTTGTGTTATTTCTTGTTGTTACAGAATCGGTGTTGATGAAGACCTCCACCTTCGACGACGGGCCCCCTCCAAAAAATCCATTTATCAATTTCTGTACATCAAAGTTTTTTGAATAAACACTTGAATCAAACTGCTGCTCTTACTTTTTTCTGCATTTTCTCTAAACCCTCCCTAAAAAAAGCAACTAAAAATTACTGAATGAAACAAATGACGTTCGAGACATAATTTAATGCATGGTTTTGTGTTTTTGCTTAGGTCGAAAGTAGATTTTTTTTTTGTTTCGCATGAAGTATGTCCTCGATATTAGATAACTAAAATCAGACCTTTATCGAGCGAAATACTTCTGTGCTAATATCAGATGAGGCCATAAACAATAGTTACCAAAAAGAGAAGGTTTCAAACCCCGATGTGTCTTCTCTTCTAAGGTGCGAGTACAGCAGTACTTTATTTCTAGGCAAGACGGCTTGGCATATGTCGATCACATCAGTATCTACGCCCAATGGATTTCCATGCCTGAATTGCGGTAAACTCTACAAGCACCGTGGAAACATGCGTAGACACATGGTCTACGAATGTGGCAAACAGGCTCGATTCGAATGCTCGTATTGCCCTAGAAGGTTCCATCAGCTGTCAAACTTAAAACGGCACAGCGAAAGCCAGCATAGAGCGAAAAAGTACAGGCCTGTGCACAAAATTTACTTGTAAAAAGTAAATTTTCTATCTAGCTACGTGTAACTGTTAACCAAAGATTTATTATCTGAAACCTGTTCTAATCATTACCTATACCAATGAAAGAAAAACCATTTTAGTTACTAAGATAAAGATGAGAAGAGATATTTTTAATTTGATTTTAATTTTAATTCACACTATCAGAAAAGCCATATTCTGCCAGTCATGTTATTTTTTATTTAAAGATCTATTATAAATGATAACAGTAATGTGTAGGAAGTTTGTCTTTAAATGTAGTAATGAGTAATCCGAATATTAAACAATGAAGTGACGAGTGTTTTCTGTTTTAATCTAATTTACGTTGACAACGCCTACATTTGAATTGCATCAAATTATGTCTCGAATTTTCATATTGAAAAGTAAAAAGAATGAGGAAGAGTTTTGTAAAAGAAAGAAGAGATTTTTTTGATTTCAAGTTCAATCAAGTTTTGAGGCGGTTCGCCACGCAGGTACGTTCTGCACTAATGTTACGTACAGCAAAATTACGTTGCAATGCCTCTTTGAAAATTAGCCATGTAGATCATTAAACAAAGAGTGCAATAAATAATACTGCATTTAAATTATATCAGTAATAATGATACAAGATGTGTATAGTGCAATGCGCTTTTACTGTATGCAGCAATGTTTGGAAACTAGTGTAATTTTGTATAATATTTGTTAGTGTGTTCAACTCTTTGTAATTCTGAACACGTTTTTGGCATTTTATTTGGCCTCACTTTTGCTATAGTGAAAAACTAACCAAATAAAGTTGATTAGTTGCAACAAAATTTTAAGAAACTCATTTTTCTAGTCTTTTTAAAAGAGGAAACTGCATTTTGTCAAAATGATTTTCTCTCCTCATTCTTGTGTCAACTTTCATTGATCAATTGCGTTATTTTACCTATTTCGCAAAAGAAATTCAAATTTACCGTCATTTTGAACAGCTTTTTGAAGAAGGGAGAGACTACCTCAAAGAAAACAAACTGGAAAGTTTTAGTTATATTTTAATCTTGGATAAAATGTTTTCAGGTCATATATTTAAGTAATATAACAATTTTAGTAATACAAAACCGATTTTTTAAAATAAAAAACAAAATTCAATTACTTTCTGAACAAGTTTTAAAATCTCAAATCAATTTTTAATATTTAATTTAAGAGCAAGTATAATTAAAAGACCCGTAAAAAGATTTTTTTAAATCGTTTAAATCCTACATTAAGCCTTTTCATTTGATTTTGGAATTAGCCTTACAGACGTTATCAAAAAAAAAAATTAACTATTTTGCTTTAAGCTATAAAAAGTTTCGCTGCTTGAAACAGTTTTTCTGGATTTCCTGAATTTCTTCAATTCGTCACCAACGTCAAAGAGCTGGAATAAGAATCTTCTGACAGGTAAGAGAGTTTTAACTATTTATGGTTTAAGATAACAATTCAGGGATATATCCATGTATCCTTTTAATTACAATTATTTTTAATATGCTAAAAATTACTAATAGAAATATGTAAAAAAAAAACGTTAAATGCCATTAATTTCTAAAAAGCCAACAAAATCTGAAGCAAAATAAATTATATATTATTCTTCGTGATCACAAAAAGAAATAGAAATATAAGTTACTATGTGCGTAGGTCCATCCACTTCTTCTGTAGGTAGTTTTGATTAGTAAGGAATTTTTCTAAATTTTAGTTAGTGTAAAAGTATGTAGTGAGTTTGGATCGGTAGAAGGTAAAGTTTGACGAGTTTTTGTTTGGGTGGTATTCAAATTTTTGCAAAGCCGAGCGACGATATTAATTCCGGACTAATTGATTTACAGAACTGTTGAAAAAAATTGGTCGTGAAAAATGGAATATAATTCCGAAAAAACTGGAGGGCAAGGTGAATAAGTTCACACCAGTTTTGGAACCTGTTATGTTGAATCCGGTAAAATTGGAAGCTACCTCGCACCCAGAGAGAAGGTTTCATTGTTCAAAGTGTTCGAAAAGTTACAAAAACAAACGTCACTTGTACAGACACGAGAAGGAGGAATGCATTGACGTGGCGCCCAGATTTCAATGCCCACTATGCGCTTCTGTCTTTAGAAGGAAGTACCATTTGAGCAGACATGTTCACACTAGACACGGCTTTGAGATCAATTAGCTTAGGGAGTTTTACTTTACCAATAATTATACCAAATTAATTATACCATTGTTAGGATTAACGGTTTAGTTTCAATGAACGAAAGTTGAAGACTGCTTATATTTTTAATAATTATTCATAAACTATAGATTTATATATTTTTGTAACTGTTTGTATTTTTGCAATAAAAGCAAGGTTTTTCTATGGAGGATGGTTCATTTTTATTAGGAACAAATAACCGTATTGTGTGTCTTACGTTTCCGAATCGCTGCTATTTGAACAAGCACTAACAGCCCCATAACAATATTTCTTCATGGCAACAGGTTCTAAAAATCATCTTGCGTTTGTGTGAGAACTTATCGACTTATCCCTTGGTTTAATGTTCTAAAATTATGGAGTCATTATTGGACTTTAATAAATTTTAAATTCAAGCATATACCATAAATATTTTCTTTTCAAGTAATTTGCTACTTACAATTGTGTTTTAGTATTTTTTACAACCACTCGGAATTAGTTTTTGCAATAATAAGAAAAATGTATGTAGTTGTTTATCACAACTTTAAATACAGATGCATAAGTATAAATATAATTACATTTGGTATGGAAATTGCTACGTTTTTAATACTATCGTATAGTAGCTATCAGTATTTACTAGTAATTCTTTGTTTTTTAAGATAACTTTACAATCAAAATGTATAGTATTAAGATATATCCTTTCAATTTATGTACATTTATAGATATTTTGGTCAGCAATTTTTTTTACGAAGAGGACGATTAAAGGAAGTTGGTCACAGTTTTTTTTTATTTAAAGCCAGATTTTTATTTTAAAGCATTTAAATTCTCTTTAGAAGATATACTTTAAAGTAAATCACTTACATGATATAATTCAGAGAATATCAATGATTACAAGAATGAAATGATTATAATTTCATTATTTTTTGACTCGTCTGCAGGTTTTTCATTCATATTTTTCACATTCCCATCAAGAATCATTTGTTGATGTCAATATTTAAGCAAAGTAGAAATAATTTTTGTGATGGTGATTAAAAAGCGTCCATAAAATTGCAATCGGTTTGATCAATTCTTAATGCGAATGTTTCGAAAATGGGAAATAATTAAGTGGATTCGATTTCTCGATTATTATGAAAAATACATATGTTTATGGCAGCTGACATATCAATCAGCTGAATTTTCCCCCTTAAAATTCAATAAAATAAAAATATTTTTCCGTTTTTTTAAATTCAAATTTTTTTGATTCTTAAAATTTTCTATCAAAATTGAATATAGAACGTACTAAAATTTCTCACTATCAACTAGGTGTTCTGAAAATTCACCAGTAAGCTTTACGAAGACATTAACCAAATTAAACCAGGTTACAATAAATGGTCAGCTTGAAACAAAGAAAGGTAAACAGAACAGCTTATACTAAAGTTCCTTAAATACTCCCATAAAATGCATCTTGTGTAAATTTAAAATAGTTTAATTAAATTTGAACCAGCGCAAAATTTGCTTCAAAGCGCAAAATTAAAGTTTTGTATTGGTACTTTATTTCAATATAATAACCAATCTTGCCCCTTAGCTAATTTTCGTCGTCTATATCTAATCTATTTTGTATTCCTCAGTTATATGGTTGTGATTAACTTTTAATATGTACTGCGATTGACACGTTTAATTTCATTTTTATGTTACAATTATTGATTTTTAGTTCCATGGGGTTCCCCCATGATTCTATTGGATTTATGCTGGCATTTGATTTAGGTTTCCATAAGACTTCTTTTGTACGGCAAAGATTAAGGATCACACGGGATGAGTTGATGTCCTATGGAATTATTTTGAACCTTCACAAAAATGAAAGTTTAACAAACGAAGGTCTGAAGTAACACTTTGATGCTGTTTCTTTAAATAACGAATGAAATCAATGTAAAATTCTGATGAAATTTTGTATCCATTTCTTTCAATTCGTTCACATTTTCATCCGTTGGCTTCTGCTTCAAGATAAATTAATTTCGATAAAAAGTTGTTGCCTGAAATACCTTTATATAAACTTATAACTGTTGAAATGTTTGTTCGGTTAAATTGTATTTATATGTTCCGAAACAATAAATAACGGTTCAGCCTTCTTGTTGGCAATCTTTTTAAGTGGAAGATGGCAATAGAGATCTATAACTAAAAAAATATTTATTTTTGCTCAAGGAACTGCAATTTGTTTTTCAATCAAACGATCGCAAGACGTTTCCCTTCTCGTATGTTTGAATATGATAAAGTAAGAGATTTATTACGCTTGGTAGTGCAATACATAATAGGTTGGCAGAAAAATATAAAAGATTTTCAATAAATGATCAATCGAAAGATATAAAGATAAGTCTTTTTTCAAGATCTCCCATGTTTAAAATCTTATAGGCTCCCCCAACCGTCTGCGTCTGTGACCTTGATGTGCTCCACAGCTTCGTGACACTTGCCATTTTTGTTTCAGACGTAAACTGTGGTTTGCCTCATCACTCTGCCGATGTTAGTGTTAAGGATGATACAAGACTGTACCAATGTAATCGGTGCAATAAATATTTTAAATACCAGAGCAATCTTTGTACCCACAAGAGAGAGGTGTGTGGTTTAAAAAGAAGCAGAACTTGCGCACGCACATGGCTGGTGTCCACCGCAAGATATATGGAGAGAAATATTAATAGTGCACCACCTTCTTAAAAACCCACAGTTCTCAGGAAATGCCACAATATGATGACTTATAAAATTCACTATTACCAAACTTAGGATTATCAATTAGATCCAATGGAAGAGAAGCTGACGGCAGCTTATTTTTTACATTAATAATTTTTCATGAATTTTGATTCCTCTTGTAAATATTCGTATTTTTGCAATAAAAGCAATGATTGTGAATATGATTAATGGAATTGATATTTTTCTTAAAATATAGAATTTATATATATTTGTGTAACTGTTTTATTTGCAAAAAGCAAGGCTTTAAATCTTTATTAGATGCTGTTTAGACTGTGACCTTCGAAGAAAATGGTGGCACATTGGTTCTAACTTACAGTGATATGAATTGTTTAGACACTAATAACAAATTACTAACTGGGATAACTCGAGTTGGCTCGAGTTAGCTGTTTTTGACTGATTCGGCTGATTAAACTGAAACGATGAATTTTTTTTCTTTAGGAACTCTTGTGGCATCTGTTTACTTTCAGATGATGAGGAGGAAGCCATATTAAATTAACATATAAATAACGGTTTATAAATCATGATGAGGACCAACATTGAAGATGTTCCTTGTAACAGCGAACGAAACAAGTAATTTATTGGATTTAGACTAGAGAGATCTTTTGAAAACTCACTAATCATTATCTAACTCATTAATCATCATTCCACCTCATAATAAGTTTTTGTTCTTCGTCGTCAGTGTACAAAAAGTGTATTTTTTAATTGAGCTGAAGAATTGAAATCGAACTTTCAAGGAAGGTCAGCTGTGTTACTTAAGAACCGTAAGTTGTGTTGTTAGCGCATTAATAAATGGTTTTTACTGTATTTACGGGTTTAATTCAAAAATAAAAAATCAATAATAAAGTAGCTGCAGAAAAAAACAAAAATCCATAACAAATTGAAATGACAAAGTTAGTTTTTAAAAGACAAATTTTTGCACTTATAGACTTCAGCAGCTTGATTGACGGCTGTAGACATCTTTTTTTATTTTTATTTCAGATGGCGCAATATTTCATTAATTACCGATAGTCTTTGTCTACAACACAGGTATAGAATAAGAATTGGTTTTATTTAGCATTTGACTTTTTATAAATAAAAAACTAGATTGTACTTTTATATTTTCTCAAATCACGTTTGCTATTCATTCGCGGACCAATGGAAATGCTGCCAGAAATGCACATACTGCACCAAAATCTTGCTTTCTGATTACTCTAAAGCGTTTTAGGATCCTCTCTGTCATATCTCCTCTAACTGCCATCAGTTTGTGTGAATTTCATCTCCGAAGACCACTTAGATTTGACAAGCAATACACAATTTCGGAAACGTGGTTGAACCTGTTTTGGAAACGTGGAAGTAATGTTGAAGTCGGTTGATTGAGAGGAATTCGAAATCGCCAAGGGGTTCCGCGGCCGTTGTTTACATTTGTTGTCTTTCGGATGGTTGCAGAGTTTCTTAAAGCTACTTAGTGTTGACGTTTCGCTAACCGTCGCAGGCAGCGTCTTCAGAATGAACTGCTCCTGGTTAAAAAGTTACGAAAGCTACAACATAAATACAACGTGTCATTCGTAGAAGAGTACAGGATGTTATCATATTAATATTCAAGATATAATAAAAAACTTTGTATAAAAATTGAATTATTTTAAAATTGCAATTTGGTGGAAAACTTAAAAATATTTTATTACAATTTCCCGCTAGACGACGATAGTCAACTTTTTGTTCTTAAATAGGATTATGTACTTAAATATTTTTAGTGCATCTATCTAATATCATTTGCGAGATATATCATTTTAAAAAATCTTATTTATTCAACGGGATTAATTAACACAATGCTAAGTAGGTATAGTTTGTATGACAGATGCATTTTTTTTATAATACACAACTGAGTAACGGTACAGTACAAATTATAACACATCGGCAGCTTTCAGCTTCCTATTGTAGTTGAACAGCGCAATATAGCATTTGGCATAGTGACGAGTTGGTGAAAACAAAAATGTTCTAATTCTTTTTAAAAGGGGATAAAACGAATTTAATAAAAAAATTAATTTAATTAAAAATTTAATTTATCTATCGACCCCCTGGACCAACGTTGACCCCTAACAACATCATATCGACCCCCAGGAGTCGATATGGACCACTTTGCGTATCCCTGCTTTAGAAGATACTTTGAAATTTTGTTGGATTTTAAATCTTAATAATAATTTTGTATGAATACCTCTGAGAAAAGAAGGGGCCTTCGCTGTTGCTTTTTTCAAGAAATAAAGGATGTTCACAATACCTTTTGAATTGCATCAAAGAAGATAAAATACCAACCAAAAGATCAACCTGCCAAGTGTTATCCTTTCTAGGATATTTTATTTCTAAGGTATTTCCTGAATTTTTTGCAATCTGCACGAAATTTTCAGGAAATACCCTAGAAATAAAATCGATTTTAAATTAAATTATTATTTCATTTAAAATAATTTTAATTAAGAAATGCTGTCATACATTTTAAAGTAGGATAAAGATGTTATGCATTTTAAAGTGGCGTAAATATTGATTGCTACTATCGAACCAAAAAATATAAGATAATAATATAACAGCAAGCTGTTATTCTGATCTGTCCTCCTACAATCTCTAGTGTATTTATAGAATAGAGGCGAGGAAGAGAGATGAAGAATATTTTGTATGTTTTTAAATAATTACCGTCTTTATTATTTAATATATCAAAATGGAATTAGCATTAACCAGTAGAAACATGAAGCTAGATGTTAACAAAGCAATAACACGCTTTTGCGCAATTTTGCCAACAAATAATTTAAAAACGAATCGCCGACAGAAAACAAAAATTATGTTAACAATTCAGGAACACAGAAGAATGTTTTGAAGATTGGAAGTAATTATTTAACCACTAAAGTATTTTTTGTCAAGGAAAAAAATTATGTTGTAACAAATCTATTGATTTAAATTACTACAGTTAGGGTACTTAGATGTGAAATTAGTTCCAACTTTTATAATAAATTTTATTCATTTAAAAAAATAATAATTACTACACAAATTGGAAAGGCTTATAATTATTTGAAATTGATTTTGATTTCAAGTATGTATTCTTAAATCTACGGTATGACATAATCAATGTTGTTGTATACTTTTGCAAATTTGAAATCTAAACTAATAGATTAGTTTAGATTTTGTAAGGAAGGTACATTGTATTTGCTTATGCAATTATATGGTGATTGCATTTTTTAAATTTTATTCAATAATATAGGTGTCAACTAGGAGTGAAAGATAAACCTCTGCCTGCATAGCTGGGAAAGATAAACCACACTGTAGAAAATTTTTAATAAACAGATACAATATACTGTTAATATTATCTTACCCATGAAACTTCAACATACTTTTTTACTCCTTAGTTCTAAGAGTGTGTCTGATATATGTATAGTAAATAAAATGTGGCCGAATTAAAAATATTGGTACAAATTTCATTTCGTGCTGAGCTGGATTTTTACCATGAAAGGAAACGACTCAAAGGAAATACTGGCGATATTGCAACTTCTTCTTCCAGAACAGGCAGTGTTGGGAACGCCAAAGGAGAAGGTGATTCCTTTTATGAATTGTCAATAAACAATATCAACAAAAAAAAAATGAAGTTGTTTCAGTAACTCTTCTCTCAATGGCACCTCAAAGTTTTTCAGCTTTTCCACTCGCCCGAAAAATATATAATCCAGCGATGGTACGACATCTTCGTGACGCTTGACATTTTTGTTTCAGACGTCAAATGGGGCATTCCCCATCACTCCATGCCTACCGCTAAACTTAAAGACGAAGAAAGGCGGTACCAATGTGACCAGTGTCATAGATCCTATAAGTACCAGAGCAACCTTTGCAACCACAAGCGGGAGGAGTGTGGCAAGCAGCCATCCTACTTCTGCCCGATTTGCAATAGGGGTTTCAAAAAGAAACAGCACCTGCAGAGGCACATGGCTGGCATCCATGGTGTGATGCCCCGTTCGCAACAGTCAACATCCCTCGGTACCCAAAATTCCTACAAGGTTCCCCAAAATGTCCAATTGAACAGTTCCATGCCTAATCTTAGGAGTAGTGAAAGCCAGAGCATAGTTGAAAATCAGGGATTGGAGCATGTACGCAGTGTACCTCTGGCTAACAACGCACATCAGGGTGTACAACAACAACAACACACTACTGTCTCAGTATCAGAAGCACAAAGTATTAATAACATGGATTTTCTACTGCAGCAAATTAGTGATTATGAAGTCAATCAACAGATGAAGGAAATGTTTTTGAACAAAATAAACAAAGGCTTTATGTAATTACATGATTTCAGAAAGTGTTGCTGCAGCTATTTAGAGTATACTAAGAACATAATAACTAAATTAATTAATATATAATATTTTGCATTTTTCCTCGAAAATGTATATACTTTAGCTTACAATGCTTTTGTGATCATTCCAAAAAAAAGCATTTAAATTTCTTATACCTGCAGATCAAATATAATAAATGAATTTGTATACAATCTACAAAGAACAGTGCAAATTATAGACTAGAAATAAACGAAGTAAAATATGGTACTGGTTTTTATTTGTCTCCGTTTTTGCAGCTGGAAATTCAGAGTTGCATAAAGTAACATTATACCACGACGATTTAGAAAGTAAATTTTGAAGCCTGGAAGATCTAAATACAATTTTTATTTTTATTATGGTCATTATTTTCCTCAACTGTGTATCTTCTTTCACTCATGCAATAGATTTGTCACGTTGAGCAGTTTTTTTAGACATTAAATAGGGTGGCATACCTTATCATCAGTCTATTCCTACTGAAGCTAAACATAAACAGTCGCTAAATATAAGTGTGAGGAGTGTAATAAGCAGTCTACTTACATCCAATTTCGGTGCTAGGTTTAATTACCTATTTTTCACGTTACCCATAATTTTATGTGCATTTTGATGAAAGTTATTCTAGATGTAATATTTAAGAAAGAAAAGTAATGGGTGGGTGTAATCTTTTTACTAGACTTGGCTGACGCTGCAATAAAAATATGTATAAGCTGCATACTTTGTTCTATGTTTCAGTCGTCGATCAATCTCTCAACGTCTCACATGTTACCGTAACTCTGTCAGTCGTTAATCAACTACTTAACGTCTTACCATCGCAATAAGTTTATAATTTCTTTCTGGTACAAATCAATATTTTTTAAAACATCGTGTTAAACGATAATTCTAACTGGCGCAGTCAGTAGGATATTTATCTGTACATAACATAAATTACCAAAGTGGCGGGTGTTTGGCGATTTTTAAATCTTTGGCGGATACCAAGAAGAAGTACATCCAGAAGAAAGAAAAGTTTAACTGACGTAAAAAAAGAAAAATCCGAGAATTGTTCCAGCCGATGAAGCAGCTAAATATAAATCGTTTGATCAAAATTACTGGTTCCCTGGACAAGATTGAACCCGAGGATTACTCCAGTCGTGGA